>JABFPB010001821.1:0-23080 GCA_022817645.1 Ceratoteleas bidentatus
AGATCGAAATTGCGTAAGGGGGAAACGCGTCAAGCGATGCTTCTGTTTCGTGAGAACCCGTCGGCAACAGCATCACACGCAATACCCCAAAACCATCGGTCGAATATGCTAATGGCCGTTGTTTCGTCGAAATTGAAACACGGGGTCTACAACCCTACGAACAATTAGACGCCTCGCTCTGGATCCTTGGGAGGCATTCCTTACATATCGTTACCTAAGATCGCAGTAACTCCTTACTCCGACGTTTTTACAGGTTGCACTTTGGCAGAGTTAAAGCACCGTTTGGAACTTGGAACGACTCCCAATGAACTCACCTGAAACCGTAACCTGAAATCGTCAAAATCAGCACGAGTTAAACCGCCTCCTGCCACTGAAAGAAATTACGCTCATCACGAAATTACCCAACGCTGGTAACTTGGTCGAAACAGAGGAACGTACTGGCGTTAACGAGATTTCGAATCTGCTCAACTAACCTAAAAATCGCTTGGTTGCTGTCCGCAGTCCTGCCACGCGGTGAAACAAACGAGCGAGGTTTTTCTCGAAGTTTATGGACGAGGCAGCGTCGTGTCCGACGAAAGGTCCGTATTAGTTGGCCAGTGTTACGGTAGGTCATTGCTAACTGGTAAAATACACGGCATGGAAATATCGATTTTCCCGCCTCGTGGTTTCGTCTGCATGGCAACATGGCTTCTCGGGGAGCCACCCATAAATATGCATTCGCGCGAGAGTGAATTGCCGAACGCATTCCGCGATCACGCACCTTGTTAGCACCTTAACTTGACAGTGTCCTCCGGATGAATGTCAAGTATACTATGTGGAGCAACAACGTAAGCGATGGATGGGACTGATGACGTCAGTGAAGAACAGCTTCCGAATGGAAATGAAGAGACAATAATAACATTTGGATCATTCAGAATTCATGGTTCGAGAAATTGCCAAAGAGAATATGGAAAAAGTAAGATGATAAATTGGAGGTCAATATTTTCTTGGGGTTACATTATGAAGGAAATGTAGAGATATTTTGTAATGTCCAGTGCTGGTTCGATTCTAGGTTACCACACTATCTTTCTTACTGTCCGTGTAAGTTTACTGTTGAATGATGTAATCATCATAGAGGACCTACTACTGAAAAAGTCTTCAAGTTAAAATGGACCGATGAATACTTGGATGGGACTTCTGTACAGAATACTATTGGAACCAATGGATTCCTTCACTGAGTATAACGGAACTTCTATCATAATATGATAAATTCTATCATACAATCTTTATCATACCATCAAAAAAATATTCGATGTAAATGTTCGATCCAATTTTTTCCTAATACACCTAAAACCAACAACCTACAGAACACCATTGTATATGAACTCAAGAAGACCTCACTTCGCACTACTCCATCTCGGAAGCTTTTAATCAGCATACCGTCAAAAGTAACGTTCGCAATTGTATTCTAAAAATAGCGCACATCCTTGGACTGTCGGCACTTCCGGGACTATTCTACGAGGAACTAGAAAAACGAGTTTGCCACAACGTAATGGAACACGCGTGACGCGCGTAAGAATTACGGTCGCCGGCGTCACCTGCCAAA
Source organism: Ceratoteleas bidentatus (assembly GCA_022817645.1). Taxonomy (NCBI): domain Eukaryota; kingdom Metazoa; phylum Arthropoda; class Insecta; order Hymenoptera; family Scelionidae; genus Ceratoteleas; species Ceratoteleas bidentatus. The sequence continues at coordinate 1,586 of JABFPB010001821.1, forward strand.
GCGGATCCGAGGTACACTCAACCTTACCTAAACGGTCCTAAAACCCCCCTCGACTCCGAATCCGCCAACGCAACCCACCATCATTTTCGTCCACTGTTTCATCGCGCATTAGTTTCGCAGCGAACCTCGCCAAGTGAAGACAAGATATCACCCCGTCCAATCTCTCTTATGCGGAACGCTCGGAATTTTGATTTACGTCTTTATTTATCCGCGCCATTTTTCCGTGTAAACAGATTAGTTATTGTCAAGCAGTCACAATGGCGCAGCGCCACGAAACATCACGACTCTCGGTTCATTGGACCTTGATATCCGGGTTGGCATCTCGATTGTCATTGCCGACCGAAATAAATAGCGGCGCGCGATCTGATCCGCATAATTCCGCGCGAATTTCGCTGCCCGATATGTTCTCGCATTTTTGCGCCTCGCCACGCGATGATCGAACGGATTCAAAGCGCTCTCAAATTCAAAGCATCGCGTTGTCAGCAATCTCGCGATAGACTCGTACATAATCGCGCGGCGTGTATACGCTCGGATCTATTTCCTGAACGCCGGGGCATCTCGCGGATTCGCGTCTTCCGACAGCGATTAACCATCTGAGGATCCAGCACGACTCCCTGGCCATTGTTGCGCCCGGTTCGTACCGCGTCTACATCCTCCCGGGACTTTGTGTTCTCGTTCCTTTCTCGCCGCCGCTTTATACAGCAATAATCATCTACACGTACAGTTTAGCCGACCGACTGTCTCCCAGCTGCGTCGGCCAACGGAACCGCCGCGCGATCGGCTTGCGTCATTTACAACTCGCGCTTTACTTGCGCATGCTTAATTGGCGCTCTCGGCTTTTTATTCGCGTGTTATTTATTTTGCAATTACCGTGCCGGAAAACCGTTTTCCGATGGCGTCGTTTTATTTCACGATCCGCCGAGCGGCTTTCCAGCTTTTTTCGCCGCCGCGCGATTCATTATCGACGCCGAGTGATTCATTAAACGCGGATTAGGGCCGTTCAAAATGGCCGACAAAAGCCCGACATTGACCCGGGAAACGGCGTCGGGGTCTCGCCCGAATCCGATATCGCAGTCCCCGCTTTCCGAAATGAATTCAACACCGGAGATTTCGGATGAATTACGTTTTCGCTGAAACCGGACGCTTTCCACGAACTCGTTCCACGTAAGGTGGTTTCGATTGTTTGTCGGGTAAAAAGGACCGGGCTACTATTATGATAATGGCGGCCGGACGAAAAAGCGATCGCGCGATAGTCGCGCGCAAAAAAGGTCGTGCGATCCTACAATTAGTCGCAAGACAATGGCTTTTTAATTGTGACGATTAGCGTCACGGCGGGACGTTAGCGTAAATTTTATCGACTTTCGTTCACTCTCGAACACGAGTTTCTCCGGTTTTTGTCCCATTCGGGGAAATTCGGAGCTCTTTCCCGGACGAGCTGGATGATGTATTGCGGTTTCCTTAAGTATCTCACGAGAAATTTAGATAAGAGTACATTTGGAGGAATGGCGTGGGACGTTATTTACCCTGGAATAAGTTGGGGAACTTAGTGGTTGAAAAAGGGTGTTCGGTGTTGCCAAACTTTTTGCGCCTTGACATTTAATGAGCGCAACTTCTGCATCTCTATCTGAGTTGGTGTTTCGAAAAAGGGAAGGAAAATGTTTATTCGGTTTCAAACTTTCCCTAACAAAACCTGTAATAAATATCAAATAAAGATGCTCAACTACGAAATCATTACCAGTAAACTTCCACTGATTTGAAAAGTCGCAATTCTGGTTACGAATACCTGGTTTTTGCTAAAAAGCAATGACGTAACTTGTTTTACAAGTTTTCCTTCTTGTTTCCTAATTGCATCCACAATATTCCTAGTAACATCCATCAAAACTGCCGAACAGCTGACTCATTTCTGTCATTCACTACCTCGATCTTGCAGTAACTCCGACATTATACCTATCATTTATCCCAGCGCGTTTCTCGGTTTTCCCATGGCAATTCGCGAAACAATGACTAATTGGCGAAACTCGCGAAAATTCGTCGGCGAAACAAGAAGCCCAATTGAAAGAAGTCCGCATTGGAACTGGAACTCGAAATAATAACGCATCCGGCCGCTCGTGTGTGACCCGGCGCTCATTTAATTCGAAAAGTTCAAACGACAACGATGGCAGAATTGATGCTGTAACGAGATTAGTCGCACGGACTAATCTCGTTACAGCATGAGCGGAAATCAAATCGAGAAGTCGAAGGAAGTTGCCGAGGTATTCCTGGCAGTGTCGCTTGTCTCGGCGCTCGGCCGCAGCAAACCGCGCAGAACTTTGCTCTTTAGTGGCCGTTCGCTCGCCCAAAACAGAGACGGACGTAGAACGAGAGAGAACGCGGGAAAGAGAAAGGGACGACTAGCGGCTGTTTACACTTTGGTCAGCGCACAGACAGTAAGGGTAACTATACGCGCCGGGATATGCATAACTGGCGCAGGATTTATTAATAAAGGTTAGATAAGTGGCGTAACATCCTCATCGGGCGAAAACACGTTTTATACACTTTTTGCGCTGCGACGACTAACGAGTCGTCACTTTTTCCGCAACGAGACAAGACCGATTCGGGACGATCTCGCGGTGTTTTGCGGTAATTTATACCCGGGAAATTGTACTGCAAAAGGAGAATTTCAACTGTCAATGTGGTAGTATATTATGTAGAACGTAAAATTTACTATCTGACATTGTAAAAGTTATAATCTCAACTGAAAAATGTCCAGTATAGACCCTGATAAAAATGAACATATATGGACCACATTTCTAAATATTTGCCATTTTTGACCCACATACAATTTTGTACTTGGGTATTGTAAAAGTTTGCATCATAATTGTAAATGTACTATATAAATTGTGGATTTCGTTTGTAAATTTGTAATGGGACTGTACAATATATATTATAAAAGTTATAGTTCCGTTTGTAAAATGTTCTGTCTAGACCACACAACTGTTCCGTCCAGATTGCACTTTTACTGCCTTCAGGTACCGTTAAATTCGACGTCGCAATAACATCGCAGACTGTTTCGCAAATGTCACGAATTGATATGCGTATTGAAACATTCGCGTGCGCCGGATTCGCCATTCCGCGAGCGAGGTTCTCGCAACATTTGCGCGGACGTAATGAGGGAGCAAGATGCAAAAACATCTGCAGATACAATGAGGCGAAATAATACGTCGCGAGGCGCACTTTCGTCAAAAAAACGACGGCGTGCAACAAGACGGGGAAAATGCGAAACTGTTGTTGTTGTTGTCAGACGCAGTGCGCGGGGAACAAAAGAGGGAAGTTTAGCGAGCGAACAGCGCCAGTTCCGTGCCAAGTACTGCACGAATATCAGCGGGACTAACAGTACTTTGCTACTTCGCATTCACGTAACTAGTCGCAAAAGCACCCGCGTGTCGATGTGTCTGTTATTTTGAACTTTTGTTGCCCAAAATCATTGAAAAATGGTGTAAAATGATTTGATCGATTATGTTATTTGAAAAAAAGGAGAATATAGAAGATCCTTGATTTCATTCAGTTTGGATATTGATATGTGGTTAAATGTTGTTTGTACCTAGAGAAAAATGAACAAATATGAACCATATAATATATGGTTCACATTTGTATATATTATATGTGTATTTTCATATATATTTGCACATAGATACAGGCATATGTATGTTGCCATATATGTGCAAATAGAAATATATACACTGGAATACAAATGGTCTTTGAAAAAACGTTTAGACACTTTTATTGCCTTTTTTATAAAGGAACAGCTTCGTTTGAGACTTTTCTCATGTTTCTTCTCCAAAAATGTCTTAAAACAGACACCTGTTTTTGTGGTGTATGCAGGCATATATTTTGACATATGGATTTGTCATATATGGGACTCATATCTACATGTTTTTGAACTGGGTTCCTATTAACAAAGTTTCGATCTTTCAGAAAGACCATTTGAACATTTTTTTTCTATCAGAGATTGGAGATATATGCGATGTTTGAATATGAATGAAGGAGGAAGGAAAAGCTCAACACTACCGTCACCGCGATAAAACTTTTCCTCCGTAAAATAACTATATTAAAGCATCCTAGAGTCTAACGGCGCATTAACAAAAAGCAAACGTTCCTGTTACAGATGCTGCTGCAGCCGGTACTCGTCTTTCACGCGCATACGGGCGGCAGAGCTGCTCTACAATTATGGTGAGTTATCGTATTCGTCGATAATTATAGAGAGCTACCCTCTAGCGGAGCGGAGGAAATCATCGCTTTTTTGCTTCCGAACGAGCGCGTTTTATCGCGAATTCGCTGCATTATTTTCGCACTTTCGGCACGTCTGCTAAACGCGGGATTTAGCGCGAAATTCGGCCCCGAAAAGGCGCCGCGTCTCACGCCGCCGAAACGTTTAAGTGAATGATAATATCAGGTGTTCGCCGCCGAATGATTTATATAATTGCACGCTTCCTGCGGCCGATCCGATTTCGGATTTCGGCCGGCTACCTTGGGTGACCCATTAGGCGGTTGTCTAATAAGTAAAAATCGTCCGAAAATGAATGTTTTTTGAACAAATTGCTGCATGTGTGGTCGACTTCTATATTTCAATTTAAAAACTTCAAAAACGCCTACTATTTTTTTATTTTTGTTACATTTTTTGGCAGTTATAGGATCAATCTATGAAATCATAATACGAACTGTAAAAAACAGCAAATCTTATGATATCTCGAATGCTGCGGTAAAATTATCGGAAATTTTAGAGATTTTTGTCTGAGTATATTTCATGACATGTACAGTCAATTAAAATACATTTGACCTCTAATTTGACAGTCATTCTCCAAGATTCAAGTATACATACTAGTGATTGATAAGTACTGTACAGTGAAATTTCACAGAACTTTTTTTCACAGTACTTAGGAATCGCGCGAAACCACTTTCGTTGCTTCGTAGAAACAGCAAGTACGAGCGAGGAATGCGTGTCCCCCGGCGGCACATTGAAATTCGCCCGGCGCATCTGATAAGATAGTAATGACGCAAAATTTCGGGCATTCCGCGCGCTTGCGCAGCCACCGCGCGAGGAAATTATGCAAAACGCATGCGCGTCCCACACGGGCGCATGAAAGGTACATGCAAATGCTCGTCCACCTGTATCAGCGCCGCGAGATTTACATCCGTTTAAATCAACCTTTTCCCGATAATGTCGCAACATTTTGATTAAACAATTTGCATGTTAAACGACTCGCGCGTTTTCGCCCTGTCGAACGAGGCAAAAATTGAATCGGGTTCGTCCGCTCGCCAGGTGGCGTTGCGATTGGCATTGCGAAACGCGCGATTCGCAACTTTTTGCGGTCGAAATGAAAATTTGCGGTCGCAATCGCAGTGTCGTGTGTCGCGAAATTCCGACGGTGGAATGTCGGCGCGCAATTAACGCGCACCAGTTAATTGATGACGGGCAGAAAAAATGTTTAATGGCGAAAGAAAAATTGAAGGAGGACGTTGACGTTAAGAGTGCCCAATTAATTAATTAATGGAATACAAAAATTTACCTTTTAATATACTCTGAAAACAGTTTACTGATAATGAGAGGAATATTCTAATCATAAGTGGATTTTCCATTTGGTATTAATCCAAGAATATATGCTGTTATAATAAGAAAGACATTTTCTTAAATATCAACAGAAAAAAATTTTTTCGTTGAAACGTCACCCATAATCATGAACTGAATATTCTATTCATCAGTAGATGTCGTTGCAGCTTTACAACACACTATATTACATTCTTACAGTTAATCTCATATTTTTTAGAGTGTACACTATTGTGGAAATTACGTTTCGTGAATATGCAAAAATCCGACGCATCGAACTGCGCGACTGATATTTATGGCGTCTAATTACACTATTTTCACCGAACGAAATCTCAATTAACTCGAAGCCCGTTTGTTTCAATTCCTCTACTTAGCGTATACGTGGAAAAACGTACAAGTGGCCCGGCGATAATTTCGCGTCGTCGCGTTGTCGCGCGATCGCTAATTCCGACAGCGTAAACGGCTGTTATGCGGATTACGCTGATCACGCGGCGGTAAATAACAGTTCAATTTATATTAATGCACGAAAGTATGTAATTTAATGAGCGGCCGATCACATTCGCATAATCTGCGGTCACTTTCACCTCATCGCCGCATCGAGGACTAGTCATTACGAATTACAGTCAGTTTTCGTTGCTGATTTATGTAACGCCGCGGCGGGACAATGTCAAACGCCAGACAAATTGCCGCTTTTAATCGGGAGATAAATTTTACTTAAACGCACGTAATTCCTCGGACGAGATTTTCGCTGAATTACGCGCGCTTTTTGCGCGATTCAATTTATACGTTGTTTTGCATTTTATCGGCCGAAATCATTTTCGCGGCAAAAAATTATGAAATCGTTTAAAGGGTATCGGACATTCCTTTTAAAAAGGCAATGTATTTGCTCGGTCTGTCGTTAATTAAAAGCGAGTTTCAATAATTCGGGTTTTATAGGAATTTTTGTTTAAATTTCGAATTTCAAACGACACCTGTAAGGCTTGGTAAAATTTAACCATATTAAATGGAAAATAACTACATTGAAATTCCAGTATGTGTACCGTGGCTGAAAACGTAAATACGAATATTTTAAATACTACTTTAATTTAATTAATTCGACCAATAATTAAAATGCCCAACATTTTTTCCCGATCGTCCGAACTCTCGCAACGATTCGTCCGATTCAGTTATCAATGCAACGCGTTATCGCAGCGGCGGATCTTCGCCATAACTCGCGTCTTTTTACCATAAACAGCAAAAGCAGATCAATCGGGCGAAACTATTCCGCGAATTCAAATCACGCGGTCGCGTATGACGCGCAGGCGCGCGTACGCGGCTCATTACGGCGCCGAATCACTGAACATTGCTAAGTGGTAACGGTAAATCGAGATCAGACAAGGCGCAATAATTTGCGGTTCTCGCCGCGGAATGCCGCGTCTTGTTCCGAGCGTGCCGATATTAAATTGAATACAAATTTTAACGCCGCTCGAGAGATACCGGAAATCGCGATCGCGCGCACTTACGACGCGGCCGAGAGGAGATTCATGGCATGTGAAATTACCGTTCGCCGCGGCAAAAATGCAAAGCGTTCGATAATTTCCAATTTGTTGAAACCGTAGCGCGCAATTATTCGGCGCCTGCGCGAAAACGCGAGCCGATAAGTACGGGATTATCATTTTTAAATCGCAAATCGACAGTTCATTGTAATGTACTGTTCACTCTAACAGTACAGCATCCAACTTTTCAGTTATTTGTGTAGAATAAGTTGAGTTTCAGGAATCTTTCATTTTCCCAGGTAGAAATATATGACATATATTGCAATATATATGTGAGATATCCGTGACATAATTTTGTGACTCATATATGGCAACATATATGCATAAATGGTTCGTTTATATTACCACAGGTAACTTTTTCCCTTCGTTGCTGTGAAAATATTTTTGACCGATGAAAAAACAGCATACTCTCTTTCATTGCAAAATCAACACTTTTTTGCACCAAACTTTTTGCACTCCCTATCTCGTTCTGCACTTTTTTCTGTCAAAATAAATCTTCCTCAAACATCCTACGAAAAAAAGCCTGATGACCGAACCGCGACGTTATCGTCCAAACTAGACGTGATTTACCGGACGAAAAAAGCGCCTAAACAGCCTTTAGCGCCCAGATTGACCCTTTTCGCATCAATCGTCATCCGAAAAAAACGGCTCGTTATCGCGTGGACGATAAACCGTAAATCGCGGATCATTAATAAAGTTGGTCATAGAAAGAGCGACAGCTGTAAAATAAACAGTGGCGAGCGGCCAAGGTCCACCGGCTGCTTTACATTCAGTGCGGCGTGACACACTGGGTGAGCGAAACGCCGCATAGAATTCGTCCTTCTCCAGCTTCTTCCTGGCTCGGGGTTGTCTCGCCTATGGCGCTGCGCGCGATTTCGTCAGCGGGCCCAGACGCAGATACTGTGCAGCACCACCGTTTACGTGCCACACACAGAAACCGGTATCGCATAATTACGGGTCCACGCGGCCATCGGCTCCGAATGCCGTAGAAAGGATCAAGGCGCGTCCACCTCGAGCGGTTTTCGCAGACGAATGTGTCGCGGATGTCGTTTACCTGCCACTGTCGCTTTTCTTGAGATTTTTAGTGTTTTATAAACAAATGAGTAAAGAAGATTCGAATGTCATATAGGTAAATAAAAGTATAGGTAAATTGCTAGGAAAAAATTGAGATACGGTATGTGAAAGATTTAGATGGATATGAGGTTAATTAAAAGATTATGTATAAAAGAGTTTCAAGCAGATAAATAGTTTTTTTATTGGGTGATAAAAATGTCGATTGTCATAAGATTTATTTCATCTAAATAACGGTTTTAATTTCTTCTTGATTTGTTCTTGTTTTGATTTTGTTCTTCTTCTTAAAATGCTTCTAAAATATTAAAAAATAATTTTTCGTGAAGATGTAAATGATCTGAATTTGTCGATTTAAGTGCACATTTTTTTTAATAACTTGAATATTATTGAAAGTCGAATTTCAATAATATTGAAATTCCTATTAAGGTTTTCCTATAAAAAAATTTAATGCAATAACATTTATTATATAAATGTACATGAAATGAAAATTTAAGAGAAACATAGACACTACTTTTCAGAAGAAAAATCGTTTTTTGTCATAAATAAAGATCGACTCTGGAAACACGAAGAAAAAGAATCAGTAGAAAACTGCATGTTCGTTTCACGTGCACGATAATGGTATTTCGAAGTGCATTTTAATCTTGTACGGCGTGGATTGTGAATAATCACGTCACAATGCTCGTTAATTTTCTATGCATACGTTGCTTTCACGTATGAATTTTTTTCTCACTCAAGATAAAACAATCCCAAAATTACCTCCACTTGAATTTCATCAACCAGTTACAATCTTCAAAAGATTACCAATTCCGATCGCCTTATCTATCGCAAACGCAGAACTAAACCCTCATTTCCAATTTCAGCTTTTTACTTTTCAAATCTTTAAAATTCTAGACGTAACGCCTGAAAAAATATACAAATAAAATAATTCCACATTCTCCTCTGCGTTGCAATTTTACTCGCACTTTCGTCGATTAAAATGCATAGTTCGTGCAGTAATTACACCAACCCAATTAACGAATTAATGCAAAAAAAACGCTGCATCCACTGAACGAGCAGTTTTGCCTTCCTTTATGCCGCGAACGCCGTCGTCCTTTCTAAACCGCAAAATGCAAGCACGCGTTCGCAGAGTCCGTAGCCGCCGAAAGAAATGACTAATTGAATACTTTAAAAAGCGCGTACGTAAAATTAATTAACACCGATGAACATTCTAATTGCCGCCAGATAAATAATGCATAACTTTCGTTAAATCTATGAATCCTCCGTTTGATATCTCTGCTTTCTGCGCAAGAGAACGTCTCGCAAAAAAAGTCTCGCTGCGGATCTTATTATGTATTACCTGGTTCGAGACGCACCGAAATGAGAGATTTGCATCGTAAATTATGACGGAATCCGTCGCTTTTTGCTAACGATCGGAAGCTGCACGTAATTTATTCAAAGAAACAATGCGAGTTCTCATTGCGCCGCGTATTACGTTTGCGAATCGGTGGTAAAAAGGGATTGGTTAATTTGAGGCGTGATTTTTGCGAAACGATGTTTGTCCGTTCGACAAAGAGCGAAAGAATCGCTGGATCGTTAGAGCGTCATTAACTAGGTGGACGATGATGATGTTAGGTGCATCGGATACGTAAGACACGCGTGTCACGGCTGGAATTCATGTGCCGGGGAAAAATGTCCGCGGCGTGACAGCGACAAGCAGAACGACTTCGATCGTGTTCTGTGTTGGCTGCCAGCCACTCTATCGTGACCTGTCAACTTTGCATACCGCCGCTCGTAAGTTGCCGTAAAAATGCTGCACATTGCAAAAATGTGCAGGCGTTTTCTGGAAAGAGAAAACGCTGGATTTTTGCTTGCAGTAAAATTGAGGAAAATATACGGAAGAAGTTTCGTGTAAGATTGTGTAACCACGAAAAGATATGCCAGTGTACAGATATGTTGGTGATTTAAACCTCATCCAAACTATTTTTGCATGAGAGTTACCTATCCAAAAAATTATCATAAGAAGTTAGCCATCTACAGACATCCAATCACTATTTCGTTTACTTATTCAAACTAAATGCAAACATCCAACAAAGTTAATAAGAGAATGACATTTCCTGGTCCTGCGAGCCTGATTTAGAATGTAGATGGTAGTCCTTCGAGCCGGATTTGAGATTTCAATTCAGGTCCTTGGACCTAGTTTATTTGGTTTGAGTTAAATTTTGGCAGGGTTTTATGTTTTTATGATGCTTTTTTTACTACCTGCAGACATCATTAAGAATAATCAGCCCACAATTGTTCGACTACCTAAAAATGTTCTTCATTAAATGATATTCAGCTTAAGTCTTGCGAGGGCAAATTATTAAGAAAATATAAAAAAGAGATAAAAAAAGGAATTCTAAAATTCAGTATAGATATGAAAATACAAAGGGGTTATTCCTGAGAAGATATATAAAGCGGAGAGGAACTCAATTTTTGCAGTGTCGCCTAGAGTGGCTCGAGAACAAGTTGACAGTATATTGCGGTCGGTTTGTGATAATGTGTAAGAATATTTGTGTTGTGCCAATATGTCAGGAAGTGATATTCAGCTGATAATCACTACCAGTAGGCCAATCAGCGTTAAAAACACGCTAAAAAATGGGGTGAGCAGGCAAAAAGTATGAAACGGGGATGGATTTGTTTTTAGCATAAATATGTTTTGTTTTCCTAAACAAAATTCCGATAAAAATTCCTGTTTTCATTCCAAATATTCAAAATGCTTTGTATTATTAATTAAATTTTATTCAACATGTATCTTTGAAAACAAAACACGTGTTGAAAAAAACGACTTATCGAAATGATTAAAGTTTAGTAAAAATTGTATTGCCCTTTTATGCAACATTTTTTCCCTTTTTCGATCAGATTTTCACAGAACAAAAATTTGCCAAAATTGAATAACGTATCTTACAACTGTTAATTCAGCAGTTCTAGTTTATCGGTGTGCTAAAATAACAAATTGTAGCAGGCACTCACTAGGTTAACTATTCGAATAGTCAATTTCTCTGAGTATAATTAACTGTTAAGAATGTAGAAATAAATTAATCGCCGATCGACAAAAAGCAGCGTTCGGGTATGTGAAAGACAAATGAATAATTAGTGCTGAGGAAGAACCGCGTGAGAAAATGCGATAACAAATGTCGCTACTTGAAAATCGATTATTTCGAATAATTTACATTTAACGAGGCCGCTGTTATATAACCGGAGAAATCGTGGTACATTTTCCAGTAATGCAGCGAATTAGCTTCGCGAAGCACGGCAATGAATTCCTGATGCAAACGAAAAGAAAAGAATCCGTGTTTTGCCAAGTAATCGTAATTGGTATGTGCATACGAATTGCCGCTCGAACTTGAGTATTTACAATTAAATGTGGTTGCTGAATTGTTAACCAATCACGCGAGGTCTAAAATCGCGTTGTGTCTCGCGGCGTAAAGACGAATAAATTTAGGCGGCGGCGGGGAAAATAAAAGAAAAGCCGGTTTCTAATTATTAAAACTTTGCTTTCTTTTTAATTACCGCCTTGCAAATGTATCGCAACTTTTTCACGAGAACACTGCTTTTACGTGTAACGCTTCACTTGATCGACGCAGATTTCACTCTTAACTTGTTTCCACGATTTTCATGATACGATGCTCGTAACTGACATCGTAATTTGCTTATTCAATGAACGACAAACTGAAGAATCAAATGTCACAGATATATTCTCCGAAATGAACAATAATGCAAACTCCTAATAATAAAGCAGCTGAATCTCCAAACCATATATGATGATGATGATTGCAAATTAGTTTCGTTAGTTTTGTTTGTATGTCTCGTTACCCCAAGAAAAAAAATAGTAAAACTCGACTATAGCACAGCTATTCGACTACCCATACTTATATAAAATTATTTTTATTTTTAGCATTAACATTTTTTCTCTATTATTAAAAATTTCATTCTATTTTGCAATATCCCGATCAAAACAAAAATAATGACCGAAAATTTGCGATCGTTTTACCCTCCCCTCCCTCCCACAAATTCTCTCGTCATGTATACGCGAATCCCCACTTTGCATAATTTATTCGGCATCGCCGAAATTACACTGGATCGCGAGCCGCGCAAATACGAAAACGTTTCGTGCGTGAAAAAGTCCGACAAAATTTGCCGGCCCGGTGTAATGAGCGGGAGAAATTATTCGAGCGAGATTCGATCTCGGCGACGGAACACGATGCGGCGCAAAAAAGCGAATAAATAGGCGAATTTAATTGGCGCGCGGTCGAACGGATTCGAGCGGGTTCCACGTGTCGTAAACTACGACGACTGCGGATGGCGCAAGACGCGGCTGAACGAATCCGGCGACTAACCTATTTATTTCGCGCGATCGCAGCGCTCGAGGGTGACTCGACGAAAGCGGAAACGGCGCGGGAAAAGTCCGACCCGGGGTGATGATCGGCGAGCGGGACGCCAGGGGGCGTTTATCCCATTTAATTAGACGCCGTTTGCACGATAATATATTAAAATTCGATCCAGTTGTCTATTAAATTCTATTACGGCGAACATTAATAACGAGGACCGACTGAAAAGGAGCGCAATTTGATACGCGAGTAACTGGTAGCTGTAAATCAGACTGTATAGAAACGTTCGCGGTTCTTTTGGTTGTCGGTTTGTACATATTTGGTCACTGTGAGAATCCCCTGATGATTACGATTATGAATATGTTTATGTAAATGAATTGACTGGAAAGATGTTTTCAAACAGGAATATTGTTAGTTAAAGATGTTAAGGTCTCTATTGGTTCAATGTCCTGCAGATGGTTGAAGATCCAATTATTATGTTCTAAAAATTGAAATCTGGAGGAAGAGATCTAACGAAGTTGGATTTTAGCTTTTTTCTCTACTTTTTATATTTTTTTCATGGCAAGAATGCTAGAAAAGGCTGCAAAAGTCTCTGGTAATCTGTGCAAAACTCTGTAAAACTCTGAAAAAAAATGCTGAAATTGGAACTTGTCACATTTTTGCAGACGATTCCTGGAGAAGTCTCCAAAAGTCTGAACAGTCCCAATTTCAAAAACTAGATTGGAATGTTAACCATTTTTCAGACTATATTGCATTTTCTGGATCTTCATATATCCATCAAATCCACAACTGAACCAACATTGATTCCTCCAATCGCGATTCCTCCAACGTTGCGTTTCCCAGAAAAAGAACTGTTAATCCACCCCTTTCCCCCGTTCCTCGTTTCGACACGTCGAATCCGCAAAAACCTCAGCGGCATTTTTGCACACCTGAAACTGTCCGCCGAGATCGGATGCCGCGGCGCAAAACTGCGTTCGATTGCCGGCGCGATCAATGTCGCAACGGCGCAATAGTTAATTCATGAACTGTCGCAGACGTGGACTGATTCGCGGTGATTACTCCGCTGGTCCAGTGCGCCGCGATGGGAAATCGAAAGCCAGCTTACCGCGAACGCCGCTCGCAATAACCGGCGATAGCCGACGCTAATAGTAACTGTAACTGACCTGCAGCTGGGGCGCACACATTCGCGCGCACGGACCGTCCCAGCTGCAGATGCTATGCAATCGTAGCGTTTATTGTCGCGACCAAGTGCCATTGAACCTGACAATAGGGACAATCTTTTTCATTCATCTAACTGCTTATTCATTTAAATCCCACACCGGGAGGAATAATCGGCGCTATTCTGTCAGGCTTAGTGCATGAGCAGAAAAAGGTGGATTAAAATTTTAGTCTTGCCAACAAGTGATCTTGACGTATCGTGTGGCACAGTAGGAAAAGGAGTGGAATTAAAAATACAGTGGCGAAAATATTGATAAAAGGCTAATGTTAATATGGTTTAAATTAGGTTCGTTGAACTACATTTATTGAGGTTATAGTAAAATTTGAAAAATGTGTACGTTTATGTGAGTAGCTAGAGGAATGAAAATTCAAAGATGTCATTCGATGTACTTGATTTAATTATTAAATCCTATTAATTTAATTAATAGGATTTATGAACTAAATTGCAGAAAATCATACTAAACTGTGCACTGTAAACAAATCCTATGCCAAAGTTACACTCGTTGGTGAAAAAACTATCTACTTTTACACTAAATAATGTTCATTTTGCACCAAATAGTGTAAAACTAGATCGATTCTAAACCAAAGGGTGTAAAATAGAAAACAAAAGATTATTTCCAAAGTAAGAGACCAAACTGAAATGAAGAAACCGAATAAACTAAGGGATCTTGAATTAAATGACACACAGTTAAAGGAAAGTAAACCAAACCAAAGAACAGAAAACTAGTCTAAACAAATTGACTACGCTTATTCTGTCTAATATAATTTTAACTTGCTAATGTGCCAACCGACTATGCAAAACATATAACTGTATACTAAGCCAAACCAGACCAAACGAGATGATACTATACTGTAAAACAGGCTTTAAATTTATAGTGTTCTTTAAAGGATATATCCTTGAATATTATGCCAAAACTTTAAAAGTCACATTACTTTGAAGAAGTTTTGTTTTTTAAATAGAAGTGCGATACTAAACATATTTCGACATTTCCACGAATAACAATAGCAATGCATATTGATTTGAGAAATTTAACTTAAAGATCATCTTTAAAATTAAAGTATTATCACTTGCAACTGGCTAAAAGGATTTATTTCAAGTATTTATACTTGAATGTTACGGTACTTTTTTATTTAAAGTGGACGCAAAATAAAACTAAATTGAGCTCAAATAAAAAAAACTAAACTGAACTAAACATCACAAAACTAAATTGGACCAAAAAACTTCCGTTCCTTCGTGTAACTAGTTCATCACGAAATATTTCCCCATTTGTCAAAACATTTCCTTACTTCTCTACTTGGATAAAATTAACTTCCTCATCCTAACTATAACCAATCAGCCGATGCTCCCGCAACTTCAGCGTGCCCGACTTTCCTCAGTCGGAGAAACTGCAACGATCCGATAGCGGGCCCCGCGGGGAGGGGGAAAGGGCAGCACGCATCAAGTCAAGCGAATTGCGTGTCCCCAATTAGGCGGTTGAAATCGGCCGGCGGCCGATTTCAGCCACCGGCGTTTAATTAGTGTATTTTGATAATTATTTTATTGGGCGATAATGCGTGCGCGCTTATCGCGCAACCGGGCAATCAAAACGGCCAAGTAAATAACTAACGATTACGGTATCGGGTTAGTATATTAGGTTACCGCGGTAATAAAGCAGCGGCAAACGAAACGCATTCGCAGCTCGCGCACTTAACTGAATGCGCGTAATGATAGGGCACTTAACACGCGCGGCGCCGTTTTATTATTTGCGATTGCGCCGTGCAAAAACGCGACCGATTAATCGGCGGAATCCCGAATGAGTTACGATTGCGCAACGCCATTTGCATAATCGGTCGATCCGTTTTGCCGGGTCAAAATTTACGGGATTGCATAATTCGGCGCGAATGTCAAACGACGGGCTAACGAATGGCGCCGCGTCGGCTAATTTACCGGCGTTGTGCAACGCTGATACGTGTATTTATTAATTCCCGGTAATTGAGCGCGCCGAATGTATCGGCCGGCGATAATTGCGCTGATTCTTGGCGCCGGGCGGCGCCTTGGAAACGCCCGGATTCGAGCCACTTTTTTCGGCCAACTTTGTTGGCTCAGTGGCATTCGTGGTTGGCCAACGCTGAAATGTCATTACCGTAACATTGCGCTTGTTTATTTATTGGAAAAGGCGAGGAAATTGAGTTAACTGTACACCATTCGTTTCTGGATTTTTTTCACGCTTATTCAAACGATTTGCAATAATATTTATTGAAGAAGATGGAGATGCAATCTAAATTTTAGTACGTATACACTACAGTTATTGCGTAAGTGCACTTTTTTCTTTCACTTGTGAATAAGTAATAACATTTCCCACAACTGCTTTTAGTGCTCATTTATTTATTTAGAATAACTGCACATTTTCCATGCATTCGTAAGTATTTAATTTTATCATTTACCGAATAAATATACATCCACTATTCACCAGCGCAATTTCACTTATGGAAATTTAAAACATGACACAATTTAGTCTCCTTTAAATACGGATACGGATCATGTTTGAATATTTCATTTCAAATGCTTGAATACTAAATTCCTATAAGTGAGTATCATGTGAACTTATCAAAATCTACTGCACAGAACAATTAAGTTTCTTTTAAAATACTGATCTTGTTCGAACACTTTATTTCAATTGTTCGAATAATTTTGATCATCTTTGTGTCGCTAATTTTTCCCAGCGACACTCAACGTATAAACCAGAACCAATCGCGATCACAATTCCTCCTTCGACGTTCGATTTACATAACGGCAACGTTCCCGAATCGCGTTTCTAAAACTCCGTAAACGAACAAAAACCCATTCACACTTATCTCGCGAGCCAGGCATTAATTAGTGCCCGCGAAATATCGGTAGCGATGTATCCCGTCGGATTTTGATTGCCCCGCGCCTTCCTTTCACTCTATTATTTAGCTCGCGCGGTCGAGCGCGTGACGCAATCGGGTTTTCGCGACCCGCGCGGGAACGCTCTCGGCAAGAAGAATTCCGCTCGGTGTTTTGCCGTTTTCGACGTGCCGGCGCGGGCACAAACAGACGTCGTTGATTTATCGCCGCGGACGCGAATTATTCCGCTCAGGTAGACGGGCAATTCAATTTATTGGCCGTGCTTTTTACACCTCGCGCCAATCTAATAAGAAGCGCCGCGAAATTTACGGCGCGACGAAGCTCGCGACGTCGATTCCACGAATGCCCGCACACACGCGCGCGCAGACCCGACGACGATCGTAATTAAAAATACAAACGTCGCGAAATCAATTGTCGATGGCGCGCAAACAAGTGCGAACGAGGCGACGCGGAAAAACGGCCGCAAACGGGAGAGAAACGAGGGAGCTAGAGAGAGTAGGCTGGATGGAGTGAAGGTGAGGCTGAGGGAGAAGAATGATTTTGCGAGTAGAGGTGAATGATGGAATTTGCAGTTAGGAATTGGAGGGCAGAGGTAATTGGAGAGTGTGGGCTGAATTGTGGGATTGGAGAATTGGTTTTGAGATTAGAAGGAAGAAATGTTGTCAAGTGTACTGAGAATGAACTTGGTTGTATTTTAGGTTAAATTGTTGGTGGTTTAAGGGATACAAAATTTTCAAATAGCATGAAGTTACATTTAGTAAGTTGCTAAATCAACTGATTAAATAAATCAATTTTTTTCTAATTTTAATTGCTTGACTTGTTACTTCAACTGTTTTTTTTTTTTTTTGGTATAGTTCCATAATGTAGAGGCAAATGTTTATATCCTCTTTAACTAAATTTGGTTAGAAAACAGTTAAACTAAAAATTATTTAGTATTAAAAGTTTAGTTTATTTGTAAATGTTTAATTTCGAATTGATTTACGTTTTAATAAAAATAAATACATTTGGCTAGTCCAGTTTTCCATATAAAATCTGATCTGTCCAGTTTTTCACGAATAACTTGCGAGGTTCGATTTCTTATGGAATATTTCGAAATTTCAGCCGGTATCGAAATTCGAGTTATTCCGACTACATCAGTCATACATACGCCGATGTTAACCCGATCCTATGAAACCGTCGACAAAGGCAGGTATCGGGTACCGACAAGAAAATCAATTTCCCTATTATATAAATTTACGTCGAAAATGCGATAGCGCCGCCTGATAGAGTCAATAATTCATGGCGGAACACTTTTCGCGGCGCGACAGTCGATTCCCATCTCGAAAGCAAATTCGCGAGAAAGCCGGAAGTGCAAATGACGTCGGTCCACGAAATCCTTGTCGGGCCAAACATCGATCCGCTCGCGTTTTCGTACTTCACTTATAAAAATATTAATTCTGAGCCGAAACTATATTTGTACTATATCATTACTGTAGCGAGGATTAAGTTCAGTTCAACGGTAAATGTATATTTGTTTATATAATAAAAAAATTTAAGTAACACTTTATTTAATCGTGTTAAAAATTAGGTATCATAACCTCAATATATTTAATGTGATTTGAACAGAAACTTATAAGGTTATGTCTTTGTGCAATTTTATGTCGTTTGCGCAGTCGAATTCAATCTACCGATAACTAATTTAACATAGCGAGGTACATTCAATCGTGACTTTTTCTTGATTCAAACAATTCTCTTTAAAAGTGTACCGCCTGACGGAAATGTCGGAAAATCGGCGAACGGGAAAATCGCGCGTATCAATTAAACGTCGATACATAGTCGCGATTAGCGCGACAAGTACGAATTCATTAGCGTAACACCCGGGAAAGAAGTCGGACGACCTTTCGTCCGGAAAAATGCATTAACTCGTAAAGAATCCGGTTTAACGAACCACGTGACATTTGACAATCGGTCGATTCATCGAGCCGCGTTTGTCCGAAATTTCGACCGGCTAACGAACCGATGACGACGAAACAGAACGAAGATAACGGGGAACACGAGTCGCGATTAATCCGCGGCTTTTTTGCGCGGCGGATTGGCGCTTGCGAAACTGGCGCGGCATTTGAAAACTTAATTGATTCGGGGCGTTTCGTCGCGTGAGAAATCCCGGGCGATATGGATTTCGTCACGGCCCCGGGAAAATAATTGCGTTGACGAGCAGTTTGCGCCGCGAACTTTCAGCCATTCAGATCGAATGTCTTAATTATCCTGCGCGCCGGGCCCGACGGAGACAGGCCTCAGGTCGATACTCCCGGCACGCCAGATTAAATCTTTCCATTAATTCGCGCCATTTTTCAATAAACGTTTTACGCGTCGACTCGCGGTTACGATTAATAACACCGATAATTCGGCCTGACGATTAGCTCGATCGAACGCGGATTAGAAAGTTGGGGGAAAAGGTCAGGGAAATTTATTTTCCAGTTTTCCTCGTACTTCCGTTTCCCGTTTGCTTTGACGGGGGAAGAATGTTCCTAGTTATTATCGAAATTAATGATTAGGTCACAGTGAGTTCTCGGTTAGTTAATGTATGATTCTATCTGGGTTCACAGTTAAACAATATATGACTCACACTGCGTTGATATTTAGTTAATATGTTGTAAATCAGAGTTAATGTGAGAATCACAATGAGTTAAGATGTGGTTAATTTTTGACAGATTTATTTTTGAATTTTAACCAAATTTTGAAAGGTCACCGTTACAAAAATATCGAGGAAAGTGTCTCTTACAAAAAAGTAGGATTTTCCTATACGAATGTCGACAATTCAGGACACCGCAGATGTATTAGGTTAGGGTCAAGGTTAGGATTCATTCTGCAAAATAAGTTTCGCGACATCCTATTGTTTAATTAGATCACCTAATGGGAACTCGACTATTCTTGAAATAATTTCTTGATAGAATAACACATCATACGTAGAATCATTAAGAAGAAGTTTGAACTCGGAAAAGCGGTGGAAAATTTTTCTTGGTTTCGACTCAAGGCGTGGAAAGCACGTACAAAAGGGGCTCGTTTTTGCCGCATCCCGAGTTATTTATACTGTGCGGCGTCTAAATATAACCGTCTCTCTCGTGCTCTCAAGTAATTTTTTCCGGATCGGCGCGAACTTTGATAGACTCGGGGAATTCATTAGCCGTAAATAGCCATTTGTCGAATTTCATTCGCATCACGGAGCCGAACGAGAGATACATTCGCCGCGCGATCCCTCGGAGGTGATGCACGTGCGATTAGTACGTACCGGGAATCTTTAATGTAACGCGAGGTCAGGCAGCTACCGCGCTGAAAGGATCGGTATATCTTATGTAAATATGGCGTTTTCGCAAAAGCCGCGGGACACGAGAAATCCGCGTTTTTCAAAGCGTCGCCACTCGCAGCGTTGTGTACTTTAATGCCGGCCGCGAATGTTTATTTTTAGTAGTCACGTTGGCGAGAGTCTTGATGAGACGGTTAAATTGTGTCCGATTTCGAAACTTTTGTGCGAGGAATTATGGTGATTCGAGTGCAATGGAGTGGAAAATTGGAACCGGTAATGATGCTCGTGAGTCATTGACAGATTTTATTTTGTTTGCTGTCAATGCAAGTGTCGAATTCTGACAAATTTTTTTAGAAATCAAGACCGTTTTTGACAATAGACTCTGAAAACATCTAAAAGCGTAGAAGACGTAAAGAAAAAAGTATTTTAGTATTAGTTTTTTATTAAATGATGTGAGTTGGATGGTCTTCTATCGATATTGGAGGTTAGGTTTGATGATTGATTGAGTATGCAGGAAGTGGGATGTGGGGTAAAAGTCCGGATGATAAATCGGGGGAACAATTATAGAAAACGTATTCTTCTGGAAGAGTTACATATAAAATCCATTAAACGTTCTCTTAATCTTCAAAGCGTCCCCGACAAATTAAGTGATGTTTACTGCTGAGAATGGAAATAGGAGACGGTACCCTACCATGTCTCTCCATTCAGTGTGAAGGGTAAAGGTCCAAAAAGTAGAATTAATGAGCGGTTGTCGAACTATATTTTAAAGTTACTTTTTTCCTTTCTCCGTGCTTCGAAATATCGACGTTTTCCAGATTTATAAAGATCGTGAATCCTATCAGATTTCTCATTTCAGATTTCAAAAAAAAAAAAACTAAATTTGTAGTTTCAATACAGTTTTAAATTTACCAAATTGAAAAGTCATCTTTTCTATTTCTCCTTTTATCTGAAAGGAAAAAAAATGAAAAACAGAATCTTGAACGTTCACACGCTATTTCAAAAACGATATTCTGAATAATTATAGCCAATAAAGCCCCCTATAATTTCAGCTAATAAACACTCAAACAGAATGCGTAATAAATGTGTATATTCCCGCGTGACTTTTATCGTGTTTACTTCGATATGCTAAAATCCCGACCGTGCAAAATTACGAATCCCGGGGTGCGCACTGCGACGTCGTTTGTTGCCGCTGTGCTCGGGATCGATAGCGAAATTTCTCGCGCTGAATTATTAGTCGCATATTGTCTTCGGGTGCGACGAGCGCTGACCCGGATGTGTCAATGAACGCCGCGCGTATTTACGCGGCGCTGCCAATATCGCGCGCCACGCAATTATCGTAGACACGAAAATCCCCACGACTTATCTTACGTCGCAAGATATTTCACTCTTGGCCCAGTTCTTACAGCAAACAGATCGCGTAAAAAAATTTTTCATTGAAAAAAATGAAAAATAATCGGTACTTTTCAATAAAAGTACTGATCAAAACTAATGAATATGCAATTCGAAATTTAATATTACATTACACCACTAGGGAGGGAATTTCGTATTTCGAAACGAGTGAACTTCCGGAACGAGGCGAAGCCGAGTTCTGG
>JABFPB010001822.1:0-23071 GCA_022817645.1 Ceratoteleas bidentatus
CCCCCCCCCCCCCCCCCCCCCCCCCCCCCCCCCCCCCCCCCCCCCCCCCCCCCCCCCCCCCCCGGGGGGGGGGGGGGGCGACCCGACGGGAAAAGAAAAGCGCGCGGGAATGTAGGAATCGGTACGGCCGCTCTAAAGACAATTTTTTGCGCGCGGATAAATAAGGTGTTGCATTTTTGCCGGAGCGTGACGTCCTTCGCTCTTGTCACGAATCACGGGCTTGGAAACGAGTATTTAACTCCTCCACGACCTCGTGAAACGCGTCCCCGCGTCAGCCGCTTTTGCGCGCAGATGCGATGATTCGCGCGTCGTACGCTTATTTGCGCGGCTGTGTGTGTCTGTGTGTTCGCTGCATACTTTCACTGGTCGGCTCGTTTCTTCCTCGTGTCTGTTCAGAAAGCGTTGCGCGTCTCGTGTATTTTCATCGACGCGAATGTAAATTATGAACTGCCGAAGAGATTTTATCGTGACACCGCGGCAATGAGCCGTGCTCCGCCAATCATTGTAATTACTGTCCCTCTCGTGTGCCTGGATTTAATGCAAAGTTGAATTATAATCACTGTAATTAACGTGATTTCACGTGAAAATATTTGATAGAACAATTCGATAAGCTGATTATAATACTACGCGCCGCGGGTACACATTATGATAATTATGACGTTGCCGTTTGCATATCGAATCGTTTTCAAGAGAAAATATTTACTAGTCATTATTCGTACGGAAACACCTTCGGCTAATTACCCGCGCTCTGCCGACTAATGCCGCCAAGAGGACTCGTTACGTTACAATGTGTAATGCCTTAATGACACGACTTCTTCATTTCGCCCCGTCGCGCACTTTTGGACGTCGTGTTTCGCGTGCACGATTATGGCAATGATATCCCAACACGACACCGCGATCTAATGGCATAATTGCCGCGCGTTCAATCGCGTTTTTTGCCGACGCCGGTTTTAATCGATTCGTCGTGTGCAGCGCGATTTTTTCGGGTCGCCGACTCGGTTTACAGTTAGGAATGACATTTCTTTAATGCTCGGCTTTGTTCGCGGAGAAATCGTGGCGAATAAATAGAGGAAATGTGCGAACTATGGAAATGCCGGGTAATTGTGGCCGAGGCGATAAAGTTGGTGGGAAAAAAGCGAGTTTATCACGAATTTATTGCGCGGAATTTTAATGAGCACACACGCGTGACAATCGATACTTTTTGCGTTTCATCAGAAGTCCATAATTTATCGCGCCGATCCGCGGCGATAATTTTTGCGCGCGACGTAAAGTTCATTGTTTATATATAATATGTTTCGCTGCAAACGAACTTGGGAAAATGCGAGAGTGACGTTGCATTTTTAACCGCGCGCGACGTAAATTTCGCGCACACCTCGTACGCGCTCTCTTATTAAGTTTCTCAATAATTGCGACGATAAATTATTCATGCGACGCACGTAATCGCGTGGAAACATTGATAAAATATTTAATTTGTTACATTCGGCTAATTTATTCACACCCTCGGATTTGCAAGTCCGCCGCAATTACGGTCAAAAAAGTTTTCTCCATCTCGCCGTTCCTGCAATTTACTTGTTCTGCATGTAAAATTGTAACGTAACGATTACTCAGTACTACCGTACATGCAGACAAATGTTTCGACAAATAATACAGTATATTCCAAGAAAAAGGACCAAACTTCAGTGCAACCCTGAGGAAAGTAAATGGTACCACCTAAGTGGTAAAAGTGCCAAGTGGTAAAAATCCTCAATTAAAATTGTGTAACTCTGTTTTACTTGTGTTGTGTTCGTATTTTGTGAATGTATTTTAAATAACGTAAATACCTATTTTTCAATTAATTTCATAGCAGAATATGACAAAATATACAAAAAATGTGTACAAACTTATAAAATAAGTGGTAACTTTTACCACTTAGTTTTCTCAGTGAAGCAACTCAAAGAAACATCACAAAATTTGAAAAATCATTTCGAACTTTGTCCTCCCTTCTTTGACCTCACTTCTTTGTCCTCCTTTACAAATATCCATTCCCCCGATCAAATTCTCCAGAAAAGCCTTCAGCGTTCGACCTTTTCGCTCATCAAACGCCACTTGTCGGCAATGAAATCGTCCCCCAATCAAAACCCTTTCCACCCCATCGTTCGACAACAAGTATACAAATGTCTCGCCAGCCTCGAGCACGAAAACGCTCCTTCTCATTTTCCAAAGTCAACGACAGTTGATTGCCCAGAAAATCCTTGTCGAGCAAGGGTCTTCGCTTTTTTCCTTCCCTCGTTCCTGCTATTTTTGCGCCGGAACGGGCGAGACCGGGATAGACATAACGGGAGACAAGTCGCCGAGTGGTCGTCGCTTTCAAAGGCCTGGTATGTCAATGAAAAAGTAGACTTCATCTCGCAGCGCCAATGCCACTAGACCTTTTCTTTCCTCGCGGCCGGGACAAACATGTAAACATCCACGGCGACACGGAGTGATTACCCGTCCGACATCAGCGGCGATGTTGGTTCTCGCGATTGTCCGACGATTGCGGTGCTCCGCGTCGCCTTCATACTGATCACTGGCAGCAGTTTTTCATCATCCATCGATCGGAAACGGGGCTTTTTTCCGCGACGTTTATCGGTTCGCCGGTTTTAATTAGAGCGCCGACAATGTTAATGGCGAGTTATTGTGCGCATTTTTGTACCGGATCCAGTTCGGGAATGCACCGTTTTTGCGCCGATTGCGTGTCGCGAATGGCCGCTGCTTTGCGCGCAAAAATGGGAAGGATCGGATGAACACGGGAAAAAATAATACTTAGGCTAACATTGGGCTCAATGTTAACTTAAAAACGTTGGACTTACATTGTTGTGTTGGATTTACATTGAGCCCCGTGTAGGATTTACATTGAATTTCTTTTTTATATATTATCCCTGTATACCCATGTATTGTAGTAAATAAGAATTTCAAAATGTATGTTTCGATGTGTCATATGATATGATTTAACTGTGAATAAAATATATTTAATTGCATTGCTTACCTTATTATTGATTATGAAGCAATATATGTTGCGTCGATATCATTTTTAAAATATTTGAAAATAAGAATTAATGCACTCTTAAAACAATCTTTTTATCATCAAAGGAAACGTTTCATTATGAAAGGATTTGCCGCTCAATATATCGATAAAACTAAATCCTTTCACAATAAAAGGAATAGTTTTAATACAAAACTTCTACGTACTCAGTTTAAAAGATATCGTTTCAAAATGAAATTAATATTTTCACAAAATTACAGTCTTTTTTAACATAACATGAAGATTTTTAAGAGTGTGCGCATTTTTAATAATTAATTAATTGCATTTTTTCTATAAAAATATTCTTTTTTGGACAAATTTGGTTAATAGCGGAAAGTTATATATTTGTATGTATATTTTCATTTAGGAACATTGAAAAGATGTTTTCTGATATACATTTTCAACAAAACATAACCAGTCATGTGTTGTTATGGAGGAAAAACCAGTTACGTGTACCTCTTTTACGAAAAACCAGTTTAGTGCCCTTTCAAAATACATACGAAAACTTAAGTTAAATTTTGGCAATTTAAACGTAATGTTTCGCCTTAATTTTACATTAGAAATATTCTCCAATAGGAACAGAGAAGATTTATATAAAAATAGAAAAGTTTACTTTTAAAACTTTAAATTTAAATATCTCAAAATCACAAAAATGTGACTTAACTGTATTGTCCTAAAAACCGCAGATATGCAAATAAAAAATAAATTAAATTAAGAAATAAAAACATTAATAAACAAATCGCCGACTATTATTATTTTGTTTAAAGTTTTTATAATTATTATTGTTTATTATAATTATACATTGATAAAAGTCGATTACCAAAATTTACATTGTGGTAATCGTTAGCAAAATTCACACTTGGTAATCGGGAATTATAAATTAACACTTTATGCGAGATTACATTCGATTGTGTGTGTAAAATGTTACGTGCGTCGAATGAAGTAATCTCTTATTTCGATGAATCGGAATGAACACAACCTTAACCATTGCAGGCGCGAAATTAATGTCAGTGGAGGTGACAAGACGTTCTTTCATAAAGGGTTAACCTATAATGTAAATCCAACATTGAGTTCACTGTAAATCCTATATTCGGTTCAAACGTAAATCTAACATTGAGCTCAATGTCAGTCCAACATTTTTTAGTTAACACTGAACCCGATGTTAGCCTAATTAGTACATTTTTTCCCTGTGAAGTTTTCGAAAATATTTCGGCCCGGGAACGGACATGATCGGTCATTAGTTTTCAGCGTTTTTTCGTGTTTTCGCAACGCAGGATATCGGAGATATTGATTATCTCGGTCATTACTGTAATTGATTATCCGCTGCACGTAAGATGCCGCATACATCATCCGCAAACGACGCACTGCCGGTTCGACATCTTTTTTATCGTCGCGCCGCGGTATAATCGACTGTAATTTCATACCGTAAACCGCGGGACGCTTTTTTCGCTCGCTTTCGCAACGCTCGATATTTAAACTGGGATAAACGTAATTGCATAATTAACAATACATAACAAGATGCCGAGACGCCGATAGCGCGGATACTTTCTACACGCGTATCCATAATTAGCGGGCATTAAAACCCGACTCGTACGTGGCCATTATCAATCATTCGGAATAATGTGCATTTGCATAATGCGATATAAACTCGGCAATAAACGCCGCGAAACCGCACGAATCGTCCGTTCGCGCAACGTTCGCCGAAACGCCACGACTACATGTCTGTCGCTCTTCTTGTCTTTTCGGCGAAAAAGCGGTTCGACGGGCAATTTTCGTGGCGCGCGTTGCGTTCGTTTGAAAAAAGCCGACAACCGAAAAAACGTCGCTGCAAAAAGCGGTCGCTCGGACGCGCAACCGGCAATTCGATTTCGCGAAAAGCGGCGC
Organism: Ceratoteleas bidentatus; assembly: GCA_022817645.1. Lineage (NCBI taxonomy): Eukaryota > Metazoa > Arthropoda > Insecta > Hymenoptera > Scelionidae > Ceratoteleas > Ceratoteleas bidentatus. The sequence continues at coordinate 4,928 of JABFPB010001822.1, forward strand.
GCAAAAAGCCGCTCCTTCGACGGCTCGGAATGCGGCGAATCATTTTCCGCGCTTCGAATAAATTTCACGGCGAACAATGCCGATGAATATGCAAGGCGCGAACGACGCCTCGGAGAATCCCCGATCGAGCGTTCGCCGGCGTTCGTGCCCATTACACGACTCATTATTGCGTGTTTGCGTTTTGTAATTGTGGGTGTTGCTTTTTTTTATGTAACTGCGTGTTTTCGCGTTGGGCATATTAATTATCGCGCGGGACAAGCAAATTGCTTATTATGAGGATAATGCGGGAATTATACAAACAGCCGATTGTTTCTGTCGCGGATGTTGATTTATGAGCGAGCTTTTTGAAAAAAGGTGCAGCCAAAGGTGTGCAGCGTCCCTTGGTGATGCGGAAAAATGATAACGCTGCAGATTAGTTAACGAAGATGTTAATTTCGACGATAAGCATCGCGGGGAATGAGGCGTGATGTGCGAAGCGAAATTGCTTTTAAGGGCGAAGGTGGATAAGTTGTTGGGGTTTTTGAAGAAATGGAGAAAAAGCATATTTTTGAAGAAAACATGCCCTTGTAGAAATAAAATCTCTGAGAATCTCTGAAAGATGCATTGAAAACCTGAAAATCTCTGACAATCTCTGATAATCTCTGAAAATCTTTCATAATCTCTGAAAATCTCTCCAAATATCTCAAAATCTCTAAAAATCTCTCAAAATTGGGACTGCCAAAGTTTTTTTTAGATAATCTCTGAAAAACTTTGACAATCCCAATTTTGACAGATTTTCCGAGATTTTCAGATATTTTGAGAGATTTTCAGACATTATTAAAGATTTTCAGAGGTATTCAAAGATTTTCATAGGTTTTCAGAGCATTTTTCAGAGATTTTCAGGAATTTTTCAAAGATTCTTAGATATTTTATTTCTACAAGGATGGGAACAATTTTTACTTCTTTAGTAGTGTTTAGTAGTTATGGAAGTGTGATACGTTTAGGGACTAAATAATTTAGCAATAAGTTTGTTAAGAAACAATTTCGGTATTTTTAGCACTAGATTGTAGTTTCTAAAAGTCGGACACTTGGAAAAGAATTTAACAAGTCATGTATATATAGACGAGAGTTATTTTTCTTACGTAACAATCTGGCACTCCGAAGTGTCACGGGTTCAAAACTTGTTTACATAAAAAAATTGATCTTCCACTGCTGGAATAATTTGTAAAGTAACTCTAAGCCAACGAATTCGTTTGTTTTGAATTTGTCACGCATATTATCTCAACTTCATTGCAACAAAAAATCTGTCTTCCCTCTTTTCCTCTAGATTGTTCTACAAATAAGAGCATATTTCGGTCTGTGTGACTAAAAACAGTACGTGGGAGAGTAGAGAATCATTTTATTTATCACTTTTGCTATTTTCATTGTCATTTATTGTATCAAGTTTCTAGCACATTCTGTACTGCAACATGAAAAAGGACAATGACAATAATTCACTGTTGATTATTACAAATAAATTCAGTTTATCTAGCCCAGCAGTTCATGAAACTACCTCAATTTGAAACATGTTTATATCCTGTTGATTTGGCACAGCTACCGCCGTATGTCACTTTGTTGGCACAGAATTTATGATGTGATATATCTATTATGAGGCAAATATATGCAATAATTTCCCAACGATCCAGAGAAATTCGCAATTTAAAATGGCCTCAACTTTACAATAAGAACACATTCATGACAATACAACAGTCCTATAACACTACGAACATTAAAAGCAATGTCCTGTAAATACTGCATGTAAAATTAATAGTCGAGCATATGTTTCATCTCATGCACACTAGGCGGTTTCGTTACATAATTCAGTTTACTATCAAACATCGCATTCTACACCAAAAGACTGTTCCATTTACACACTTTCATTGAACACTTCTAACAACCATTTGACGCTGAAATTAACACTTAATTCCCAACAGTATGTTACCGTCACGTGCCATTTGTTGTTGCACACCTTCCACTACCAATACCCTTCCTAACTATTTTCCAAATCACTCTAATTGCTACAATCCCAAATCTCACGAAAAACACTCTACCCGGAGTCTCCCACAAAGTCCAACATTAAACCTCAAATCCTTCTAAAACGGCTACCCTACTTTCCCATTGACAACAACAATGCAACGTTCGTCCGCAAAACGAAACTGTTCCCACCGGCAACTTTCTACCGCAAAACACCTTCGTGTTCCAGTCTGAAAATAAAATCCCACGACGCCGCGTCTAAGAAAAACCCTAACCGGATAATTGCACATTACCGCCAAGAAATCCTCGCACCTCAAACAAAACATTCCTACACGCTAATTGCCTTACATAACAAACCCCACGCAACCAATTACCTCGACCGTTCGGACCGACATTCTTATTAACTCGCGCACTTTTCCCCCGAGGAAAATCGGCAAATCAATTTCCGCCCCTCCCCGTCATACATTACACCGCGGATAACGATCGCCGGCAGCCCGCGAATTGACAGTTTCGTTAGCGCGAAAACCGTGTATCATTACCCGATTGTACGGCAGATATCGCCATTTTCGTCCGCGCGTTTATTTGTTAAATGTCACGCGGCGAAAGTTTGCGGACATTGTGCGCCGACACCCGATCCGCGTCGATTCGTCTTGTGCCGTTAATAAGCGGCCAATTAGCCGTCCCCGGCGGACACATGTTAATCGCGCTTTTTGCCGCGAACCGAACCAACTCGGGTCGGCGCATGTTTTCGCAGCGATCCTTATTATCCCGACGAGATCGTCTATATCTAACCGCGGCTGATGGGCGGCGGCTTTAATAACGCGCGCGGCGTGTCTAATGGATCTTGCCGAGCGTGTAAGCCTACTAATGTTCCCCCCGAACCCCGCGCCGCTTTCCCCCCTCGGACACGCTCGAGCACCCACTGCCCGCTGAATATTGTCCGGGATCATAAAAGGCGCATTAACCAAATAAATATATTTGACCCGAGGGTCAGAGTGGATCGACGAGGGAAGAGAAAGAGAGGGGTGGGTGAGAGAGAGGGAGGGATGAGGGGAAGGGAGGGGGATTGTTTGTCGATTTGCGCGTTGAAAAAATAGGGCTGAGTGAGAGTCGGTTAACATAATCCGGGTGTCTTAATTCCGAGACGGCCGGGAGTTATGTTTTTTTAGGACGGGAAATTGGTTGTTTGTACGGCGAATTGTTTTGCCACCGGGGCAAACAGCCGGGAAAAGACTTCGCTGAAAAACGCGCCGCTGGAATATTAATTGCGCGGAGGTGTTGCGTTCGGCGGCTGCTAAGTCGGAGTTTCGCACGGAAGAGGAGTTAGAGGAAGGTGTAAAAAAAGATGTTAAAAAATAGTGTTAGATTCAGTTGCGATTTCTAGATATTTTACATTGTTTGGATAAAGAATGTTTATCATGTATTATTTGTATAAAACATGTGTGTGACTAAGTAATAAATTTAATTTAGGAGATTAATTTTCCTTTTAAAAAACTAATGGAATCCAATAAGGTTAGAGGATACTGTATATCGATTTCCATGTGGAAATTTCTATTTTTTATTTCGATCTATTCATTTCAAATAGATGTTCTAAATATGTATCCTATTCAGAAAATCTATTTCATAAGACAACTTTATTCGATTTGTTCGAACTATTTACACACTGAAATGTACTTGTAAATTACAAACAATTTCTTCCATCAAACCAACCAGTTCCCACGCAGTATCTCATCCTACTGTAGTTAATTGCCATACAAAATTTTTCTCCACAAGCGCTCGTCTTCAAATTATCACGTTTTCGCGAAATCTGCAATTAACTCTCGCTCCATTGAGCCACGAACAAGTTGCGCAGCGGAAAAGTGCGTTTTTCCGCCGTTTGGATTTTCTCAGCTTAATTAATTGCACGTACACCGCCGGGTAATTAGCATCCGATCGCACGATCGCGAGCGGAATCGTGGTGTCTCATAATATACGACGAGCAGCAGGTGTCGGCAGACTAATATAAGACTCGGGTGATCGCGCGGTCGAGGAAAAAGGGCGCAGCGGGTACCACCTGTTCAAACGCAAAGCGAGTAATGAATGGGCTGCCCGCGTGTGTGTACAGTATTTTTCTTGGACGAAACGCGAACTCGACTGGTACACGCGAGCGCCGGAGAAAAAGCCCACGAGTTTGTATAATTAACATCAATACCACTCATTCGTCCGCGTGTATATGTTATTTGCAATTAAAGGAAAAAAGCGGGCGGCATTCTTGCACGCTCCAAGACATTTCGTTGGGGCCCGTGATCTCGCGTAGGAAACGACAGTTGCCGTGGGCTCGGATGGCCGACGATTTCGCGTGTTAAGTGTTTTTGCACTTTTCAGTCGATGGGTTTTGAGGCTGGGCGAATGTCGAACTGCGGGGTGGGGTGTCGGGAATGCGATGAAAGTTTGAGGGGAAAAAGTGGATACACATGTGGGCAGTCCTGGAGGATATATTGTAAAATGAGAGATAACAGTTTAGTTGGCAGAACTAAATTAGGAATTAAATGAACTGAGCCAGTTAGTTTAGGCAAGTTATTTCGTTAGTTATGTGAACTTAACAATTAATTTAAGTAATATTTAGTTAATTTATTTTAAAATTGAATTTACTTCAGGATATTAAGTTTTAATTGACATAGATCGACACCGATTTAGTTGATACAACCATCTCGTTTTCGTAGTCTGAAAGAAAAGAATAAATAAAAGAATTTAAGTAAGTGGGACACGTTGAGTAATTCATGAAAAAAAAAACATTATTTACGTTCGAAATGTAACGTCTATTCAGTAGTTATTTATATTTGGTAATTAGACCACTGTATTTACTTTATTTAGACCATTTATTCAAAACTTTGTCTCTAAATATATTATTTAATTCTTGCTGAAACTTAAATATAAAATTAAAAGAGGCAAGTTTTTAAAACATACATTTTACCATCTTATTATGCATACCCTTTCAGACGGAAAGATTCGTACAATAAATTCTGTCAAAAGTTTTCAACTTGGAAACTGAGCGAAATCATTTCAATGAAAAAAATACCGTAAAAGTATCAGTTGAATAGAAATTCAGTTAATGTAACTGATTGATTCGTTGAATCTAACTAAAAAATGTAGTTATCAGCATACTCAACTGAAAAATGCAGTCATATTTACTGAACATTTTAGTTATTCGAAAAATAAACAACTAAAATTATTAGTTGATCGCAACTGACTTTACTCAGTTAAAACAACTGAAAATTCATTAAAGTTGACTGATAGAGTAGTACAATTAACTGAAGGTCTTAGTATAATCAACCAAGCGTTTACATTCGTAGGAATTCCCACGCCAATATGTTTTCTGACATGGTTAAGAATATCAATAACTTTGTTTAATTGTAAATAATTTTGATTGAGGCTCGTTACATAATTAAAGAGCCTCAAATCGTTTGCAGGTGAGGTTAAATTGGAATAAATTTCTATGATGTGAAAAACATAACTTGACATAAAAAACGTAACTTTGATACAATTTTGTGCCATTTTAGCGCTTGGAACATATTTAGTTGAAATTACGGACAAACTCTGTTGTTTTGATAGAATTCCTCAGCTGCGCGCAAATCAACTAAATACTGAGTTAAAGTTACTGAATAGTATTACTTTTTCTCTCAGTGAAGAATAGATGTGTTTTTGTAAGAACACATACTTGTGTTCAAGCAAAACTTTTTTCACAAAGCAGACTCCAAAAACTGTCTAAAAACTGGACACCTACACGAATTTTTACTATTTAAATTCCACGTTTTTCAATCCTCAGTTCCATTTAACCTTCTCATCTTAGCCTCTATTCAATCTAAGTCAGTTTCATCACAAAACACCAAACAAACTTTCCACTTCCTACAAGTAAATTTCCCTCCCTTCGACCGTTTCTTTCACCACGCCAGACCGAAGTCTCGCAATGTCGCACGTCCGGCCGAATCATTAAGCCGCTCATATTCCACGCGGGCGCTCGCGATCGATGGCCTTGTATTTATAATGGCTTATCGGTTAAGCGACGTAAAACAGCGTCGCGTCGAAAATAGCGGCGGAAACAAAGTTGTCGTGGAGGGATAAAAATTGCTGCAAGTTGCGCGCTGTAAAATCAACAGCGCGCCGGCGCTCCTTGCTTTATGAAAAATTGCGAAAATAAACATTACAGGAATGAATAACGTCGGGCGGAGTTTGCTTTGCGCGGGCGGCCCGTTTGAAAAACATTTCTACAGATGAAACGCGACTATTTATAAACAAATAAATATTATTCTCGTTATCGTGCCGCCTTTTCGTCGGTTCCTCCGCATTATGTCATGATTTCCCATTCCGCGTTTGACCCCCTTCCCGGCTGTTTGCGCGACTCATCCTGCTTTTATTTCCATTTGATATGAGAGACGTCGAACGACGAATAGTCGACGCGAATGCCAATAAATAACAAGAGCTCCTCGAGAAACTCGAAGCTCGAGTAAAGCCCCGCGCTGGGGCGTGTTGCGATTCCTCGGATTCCCGGACGACAATCGTCTCGCGAAATCGAAATCCGACACCGACGTAATGGCTCAAAAATGCTTCGTCTATTATCGGTCGACGATGACGCACGTCGAACTCGTTTTGTCTCGCGCGAAGCGACCGCTTTTTAACGAAGCGGCGCAATCGTTTCGGCCAGTTGTGCCGAGTTTTTGTCGTTCCTTTGTGGAGTAGGAAAACAAGAGGCTCGTTTGCAGAACGACAAGTCTGTCAAAACAGTGGAAGAAAGAAGTCGCTTTTTCGCCGACTTTTTTCGTCCGATCAATCCCGACGTCGTGAAACAACACCTTTCGGCCGCGGAAAGTCGACAAAGGTGACGCGTAATTAATTCAAATTCGTGGGACGGAACATCTGTTATTGCCGCGGAGGCGCCAAAGTCATCTGATATTTCATTTCCGTCAAACCCGGCTATAATTACCGAGCAGCTCCACGAAAATACTTTGATCCGCAGAATCTCGACGAAATTTATCGCATCCTGCTTAACAGTACATAAAATGCTCATCGGGATTCCGGGTAGCATGAATTGATCGTCGGTTGGCTCGGGACGCTCGGAAGGTTCGGAGTACAAACATCGGCATGACGGTATTATGTTTCTCAATCGCCGAATGTGTCAAAGCTACAATACCGCGCAGGAAGAGGGATAAAGGACTTACAAATATTGACCTAATAGCGCTGGTAGTCGCGATGAGAGTAACGATACCTATAAATAAGTGTGGGTTTGCCGACACTGAGTGGATTCGGCGGAAATTGGTTTGTTTGAGAAGGGGATTTTGAAAAATCGGGACACTTTTTGCGACATTGTACCGGAATTGTTAACGGGTTCGAACAAAGAAAGTGATAATCAGTTTTATGACGTTGAAACTTCGTCTCGTGTATTTACAGTTTATCGTTTGTTAGTTGTTGCAATTTTCGGGCATCAAACAAAAGTTTCTAAAATAGACATGTTTTACGGCAAAAAAAGGAATTCGGAATCATTTTAGAATATCTTTTTTTATTAAGAAATAGCTTTCGTATAATGAGAAATTATTCCCACTTTTACCGTAAGTTTTATTTTTGAAAAAAGAATTTGATGATTGCACATATTACAAGATCTTGAGCATTTATAGTTCAAAATGTTTTCCAAGGAAACGATAGGCATCTACCAATTTAAAATATTTTTTCACGTCGTAGACGGTAAGGAATGAAGTGTTGAAGTTGGAATTAGCAAAAATAAGAAAGTTATGAGCCGTAATAGCAACAGAGAGAACGCAAACCGTCCGAGGCATGCATGCATTGCAGCGATGCAAGCGACGAAAGAGTCCGTATAGCCCGCAGACGTCAGCAAAGCGTTTGTAATGAAAACCTGAAGACTCAAGAGGGCGCACGGTATGAACCTGGAACTGCTGAATGATGGCAAGCGAAAAATACAAATTCTGACTTGCAATGCGCTTTTCTCAAAGACCGTTTGCCGGACTGTTCGGCATGAGAACTTTTCACAATTTTTTAAATCCTCTTCATTTTACACGTCATGATTTCGCAACGTTCTTACAATTGTACCAATTGCAAACTACTTACATATTGTCATGGGACGTATTTATTTAAAGCAATCTTATCGTTAATGTTCCAAACATTCCTTAATGATCCACAAAGTTAGAAACATCAATTATTTTTGTTACAATATTTTGTATCATATACAATATTTATACAATTACGTATACGCTGTCTAATGTTATAGAAGTTATGACAAATTCTAATTTTTCGCCAATAGGCGAAATCGGTGATCATTACATCAAAGTTCCAAAATGGCATCTTCCTTACTAAAAACTAGAATTTCGAATAGAACCCTTCTGCATGGTCTACTTAAGTTTTTACATGGTCTTCCTATGTTTTTACATGGTCTTCCCATGTTTTACAAGGACTTCTCAAGTTTTAATATGGTCTTCTCAAGTTTTTACTTGGACTTCCTATGTTTTTACATAGTCTTCCCATGTTTATACACGGTCTTCCCATTTTTTAACACGATCTTCCCACGTTTTTAGATGGTCTTCTCATGTTTTACATGGACTTCTCGTGTTTTTCATGGTCTTCCCATGCATTTACATGCTCTTCCTATGTTTTTACATGGTCTACTCATGCTTCGCATGGTCTTTCCAAGTTTTTGCATGATCTTCCTATGTTTTTACATGGGTTTCCCATGTTTTTACATGGTCTTCCCAATTTTTTATATGGTCTTCCCATGTTTTACATGTTTACTCAAGTTTTATCCTGGTGTACCCAAGTTTTTAAATGTTTTTCCCATGTTTACATGGTCTTCCCATAATTTTATATTGTCTTTCCATGTGTTTACATGGTCTTACAAATTTTACATGTGATCCCATAGTGCTCGAAAGCACCTCGAAACAGTCGTCGAATCTTCGAACCGATATTCCACGCGTAAGCCCGACTAATTGCCTACAAGGCGTCCGCAATCCCTTGTCAAATTTGAGCCGAAGTGTCTTCGATCTCCATTATGCGATTGCTGCTCCGCCTAATCGCGCGGCTGAAACTCGCTGCGGAACAAGGTGCTCTCATGACACTCATTCAACGGCATCGACTGCGCTCTATACACGGATACCGCGCACCTGCACCTGAATCGATGTAATGAGCGTTCTAAGCACCGTAATAGCTGCGAGAGCAAGTGGGTATAACTGCACTTACGGCCGTAAGTGCCGCACGGTTGCCGGTATGCGCGCGGTATTATGGTCATGGAGAATGGAAGAAACTCGCAAGGCTTCTTCGCCCGCCTTTTTCCCCCCTGGCGTCTCACTTTGCGCGATCGCAGCGTCTCCGTCTCGCCGGCGGAACAGCAGCGGTATTGTGCGGCTCGAGGTTAACGATTCGAACGCGACCAAGGAGCCAATAAACTTCGACGTTGTCCGTTTGACTCTTGCACCGCGCGCCCCACTCCGCCGCGCACACTCGTTTTCGCTTACACCTCGGAACTCCGACCTCGTTCTCGTAATTTAACAGATGGTTACGATTGAGATCACGTCGCTCCTTTGTTTCGCTTTTTTCGCAACTCCTTTTCTCTCGGGGTTTTTTCACTGGTTTGCCGGGCATTTTTGTTTTTGTCAAGTGGCCTCGTGGACCTTTCACCGAAATACCGTGCGGGAAATTTTGGAGTTGGAAAAGATGGTTCAGCAGATATCGGGATCTGGGGTGTCGGATCGAGGGTAAAGTGGATAGGTTGGGTTAGGGGAGGTGGGTGTGGAGCTGATGGTTTCACGAAGTTTCGAAGCTATCGACGTTTTGAATTTAAGAATGGAAGATGATTTCTAAGTTTTGAAGATTCTGAAGTTTACCAGAAGAAGTTTCGAACATTTTGAACATTTAGAGGATTTTGAAGCTTGCAATTTTAGAATTGTGAAGCTTTGAAAGAGTAAAATTTAAAAAGTTCCGAAACTTTCGGAGTTTGGAATTTAGGAAGTATCGAAGCTTCTGAAGTTTTGAAGCTTAGGTAAATATATTATCGTTTAATCGTAAACAATATAGTATATAACTTATGACGATCAGACTTTTCAGAAATTTTCAGAGGTTTTCAGAGATTTTGAGGGATTTTCAGGGATTTTTTAGAGTTTTAAAGAAGTGTATTTTCTTTGAAAGTCTGAAAAACTCTGAAAACATTTTACAAGTGGGACTGTCAGAGTTTTTAAGAGTTTTTCAGAGTTTTTCAAAGCTTTTCACAGTTTTTCAGAGATTTGATTTCTAAGGGTTTGTAAATGTTCAAAAAATTGAATCTTCCATGTTTTATAAACAAGGACTCATTATTTTACACAAAATGTGCAAAAATAAAAATTGTAAAACAACACTATGGCGTGTAATTTTGCACATTCTGTTAAAACAGGTTTACAGTGTGTACATTCATATCCATTCCTCTTTTAGTAAAGTAATTATGGGACTTGTTTAGTACTGAATAAAATTGATGACGGATTGGAGTATTATTTGGAAGATTGGCATCGTTCGTCTGAATGACAAATTTCGATTGTGTTCAATGCAAATGGGCCGAAGAAATATTTTTTTTCGCCGAACGGATTAGTGAGACATTCATTTTTTCCGAGTTGTCAACGGCTGGAAGACGTTGACGGGTATTTATGGCTTCGGACGCTAAAGTTGTTCACGGTCCAGTTTCACTCGAACAAATGTTCCCGAACCAAGGATGCGTTCGATAAATTTCTCGTTCGAACTCCCGGACAAATCGTTCCGGAGTTTAACCTTTCAAGGTAGACCCTGACTACAAAAAAAAGCTTCGGATAAAAGTATCAACCGTAATGACAGCAAAGCAATGTGTGTACATAATGACGCAAATTCCCGAACGTGCCCATTCCGTTTAGGCCTCACAATGTTTCACAGCGTACAATCTGCGCGCAACCAAAACAACCCACCGGCCAATTATCAGCGGAACTCCGTCCGCAATCGCAATTTTTACGCGCAGATCCTCGCAATTACGTCCTATTTTCCCTCCCTCGTAATCCAATATATCACCGCGGCGGCCGAAATTGCATATTACAAAATCGTGCATTTGCGAAGTCCCAATAAGTATCCCCGGCATTCCGATCGGATTCAATTTGCGTCCGATTCGCCGCTTTATTCTTTTTAACCCTAAACGCCACTCGAAACCGCATCGGAAGAAAGCCCTCCGCGTTCCAATTCAAACCATATTATCTCGGCCTAGCTGTTACGACTATTGCATTATAATTCCGGCAAAACACCTGCATTAATGTTCCCCTCGCCCGTGCAATCGCAGCCTATCATTAGCGTAACGCACGAGGTCGCGCGTAAAAAGCAACGCAAAAACCGGAAAGAACCAAGACAAAACGAACCGCCGAACGGCGAATCCGGGAAAAAATGGCCTCGTCGAAGGAGCTCCATTTTTTCGCGAAACCGTCGCACGCGCTACGACTCTATTATCCAGTCACGAGAACGCGATAACAGTGGCGCGTTTTACATGCCTATCCGCTGCAACTTTTATCATTGCAAAAAGTCGGCGAAATATTTGCAGCACGCACACAGAGCGCATTAGCATAACGCGTTTATGATCCCGAATGAAAAAAGTAAAAAAATGAAAAAGGGATCGATCGTGCGCCCTCGTTAATCGGCGCATTTTTTCTCTCCTCGTCGTGTTCCCTTTTTGCAATTACCGCGCGCCGTGTCGCGTCCGTCGTCGGTCTCTTTTTGCGCGCCGTCGCGAAATCTAATAAGGAGTCAATTCGAGCGCGATATCGCCGCTTACATGCCGGGGAATTAACGACGCCAGCGCGCTGTAAACTGCGGGCTATACGTACACGTGTACGGCGCGGCCGCGCGTCATTCATTTTTGTCGTTTACACGCGTAGCCGGGCTCCCGTTCGCGAGCAAAAAGAGAGAGCGCGACACGCCGCTGCTCGATCGTAATTATTGTTTATTTATTGGATTAGCCGAGTGTTAAACACGCGGCGCTCGAGGCGCGGCGCGAAATTTACACCGCCCCGGGCGTTATCGATGGTTTACGCTTGTAGCGCCCACTTTGCATCTTGGGTTTCAGCGACGCGTCGTGTCGGCGATGTCGCGGTCGTTCTTTTGCGATGACACTTTGTTAGGAGCGGGGACATGGTACATTTTGAGCCGAACGAGGGGGCGGTTTTGATAAGATTTTGGCGATTTGTTATCTTGAATGATGAATTTGAGGGATTTCGCGGGAAGAAGGAATATGATAAATGACGTCAAACAAAAAGTATAATTTTATATTTTGTGTTGTGTGAATTTAGACATCTTTTGTAAAATTGAAAAATATGATGAGGAATTTGTGGATTACACTGAGGTTAGATCCATGTAAAGAAAAGAGTATTAGTAAGAATTTGGCTGTTAGGAGAAATTAAGGCGGCGCTATTTCACATTTTTGTTCTAAGGGTTTGTCATACTTTATAACTGTCTTTTATCCAATTTTATTCACTTTTTTAAGATAACTAAGATAATTAAACGGTGTATTTTCATATAAATACATGTTTAAAAGGTTATTTTGTTTGTTAAAAAACGACATCTTTTAAACAACGTTGCTTTGTTTGTTATTGCTTCTTTGTAAAATTATTAAATAAAGATGGGAGAGTGAAACCAATGGGTTTACTGTAAAATTATATTACGTAATGTACAGTTACAGTAAACACAGTAATATTATCGATTTTATTCAGAATGTAAGAATGTATGATTAATCAATAGTAATCGTATAATCGATTATTTGTTCCACATAATGCCTAATCCATTATTTGCTTTAAGTACTCCCATAATCGATTATTTTTAATTGATCATTTCGAAAGCAATTATATGGATTATTTGATGTTACACATTTGATTTACGTTTATTCAAAATTTAATCACAAATAACTATCCAATCGAACAAAATTGACAAAACGAAGTGACATTTACATTACATGCCTGACTAACAGACATAACTAACTAGATAATTAAAGCGTACACAAATAATTAAAATTTCCTATATTAATTTTCATAAGAATATTATGAAAATTAATCTTCTAAGATTTGCAAACGTCAGATCTCAATTAGGAGTTACTGAATATTAATTTTGTTCAAATGGAGAATTGTATTTTTATATCATTTATAATTATATTATCAATTTATTTTTTAACTTTTTACCAGAAAATGTTAACTTGCATTATTTAATTAGCCAATAGTTTAAAGAACATATGTTCAAAAAATGTATAATTAAAACATTTTTTTAATAAAAAAAATAATTATAATAATTAATCTATTCTTGTAAGCATTTTTGTAAATAATTAATTAATACATAATGTTGAGTTTTAAGTGCCAGTCACTGTTTTTGGTTAACATTTTTGTGGCTTTGCAAAGGTTGCCTTTTGACACTTGTGACAGCGTTGGAACGAAGGTTCGCAGAATTGGTTAGCTTTTTTTAAATTACTCGCGGAAAAAGTGGAAAAATGAGAAGTCGGGAAAAACTGCCCAGGATGGGAGAGAAATGTCGCCTTTCAGGTGCAATTTAGTGGCGGGAATGGAAAGCAGGGTCGGGAAAAAGATTTGTAATGCAGAGTCGATGTTCTGTTTTTTAATTGCTAGCAGAGTTGACTATTCCATTTCAGTATCATAAAACTGCAGTGAATCGCTACGAAGGTGTTTGCGATTGGACTACTATTAACAATTCTTTTTCATCGTGATGAATTATTTATTATTGAATATATAGATATGCTAAAAACGCAGGGATGTATTAATACGCGATTCTTTGTTTTGCAATAAATTCAAAAGATCCTTTCGAATATGTTAATTCGTTTCAATCGAAAATGTGCTGTAATAAGCTTTTAATAACAGTTTGAAATGATTTAATATTGCATTTACGTTCCAATTACAAACATAATTCGGCTGATCGAATAAAATTGGTTTGCAATAATGAAAGCTTATTTCATCCAATATCAGAGTACGTTTCCTTTCGATCCCCGGATTCCATTCCTTCCATAGTCGACCCAACCTTCTCGGCGAAAATCGTGTTCCGAATTAGACGTTCGATTACGAATTCCATATCCTTAACTGCAACAAAAATTATAGCTCAATTTGAAACCAGAAGATTTCAATTTACGAAAATCTATTCAACGCCTGTTATTTCCAGGAAACCTAAATGTTTTTCCAGGAAAATCCTAAATTTTTCGTCGCCTCGGATATTTCCGAAAACAAACAGTTTTGATTACAAACGCGGCGAGTTAATACTACAAATCCCTCCTGTGTATCGTGTTTTTCCGCGTAATACGAAGTAACGTATTTGCGCCGCGCAAATCGTTGAATCAACTAAACATGCAGTTTGATATATTTGCGCAGGCTGTAATTCGAATATTCGACTAATATTCCGTTTTGCGTGCAATTTCGGAGCAACATTATTCCGCAGCAAATGGACTGCACAGCACTTTTTTCGGTTTCTGTTTGCAAAAGCGATGACCGATCGAACGTTGTTTTGGTTTCAGTTTTTCGCGCTCTATTTCGAACCATTTTCAACACCTATTAAAACATATATATGTTCTTCGCCACTTTTATCATCGAAACTTATTTTGGATTTCATCCACTGATTATATTCGTTCGCTAAATACTGAAACATTAAGTATGCATACAAATTATTCAAAATAAGCGGAGGTCATCGCTAATATAGTCTTATCGGTATATCATTTGCGCCAAAACATTTCATTGCATCCACGAAATCGTAACATAAAATTTAAATTTAACATTTTAATGTTAGTTTTAAAATAATAAAAGCTTGCTCGTTGGTTCGTTTCTTTGTTAACAATTGTTAACTTTCCGTTAGCCAAAATCCAAACTTCAGTCTTACTTGTCAACGTTTATGCATTTCGGACAATCAAAGCCTGTAAAGTATATATTTCTGAAACTACTCCCATTTTCACGATAGTGTCTTCTGCTACGATATTTTTTCAACGAATTTTCAAGGATTTCTTTCGGAGTTTCCGCCTATATCAAAACTTCATAACATTCTTTCTTAAAACTCTACTCTTAGATAATTATTTCAAAATTGAATCCGGCAAGGCAATATTTCAAGGACTTTAATAAATGCAGAAATCCTAATCGCGACAATTAATTCGCATTTTTTCCCGAAATTAGGCGCGCGTACGAATAATTTATGTTCCTCCATACCGATACGCAAATTCAATTGCACTTTCCACTCTGGCGGCGTAATGATACGCTACTGAAACGCAAAGTGGCCACGAGCGTTCGACTTTTCCGCCGGGCTGCGATTTCGCGCGATTTTATAATCGGCCGTTCCTATAAATAACGCGGCGCGCCCGGAACCGTGGTTTCGCCCGGCTGAAATTACAAGTCGCCGCGGCCACGGTGCAATTAAATTACCGTCGTTTTGTACTGCTTAAGTAACGTGCGTTTTTGTCCCGTGTTGCAGTTAAGCAACCCGAAATATTAGTTATCAGTTGGCACGGCCGAGTGGTGATCCCGGTGTTGCCTCGTAATCTTCGTTTGACTTGGCCGTTCATGCGCAGACAACGACCGAGATAATATATAATTACGGTAACCGCCAGGCCGCGGTAATTCTGACATTAACAGAATACTTTGGACGATTTATTGGGTCGATTGAAAGGGGAACATTAATCGGCTCGGTCGCGCGAAGAAAAAGGGCAGATTTTTCTTCCTTTCTTTGTTTGCGGCGGTTTTGTTTCGGTTGGGTTTTGTTGTTGTCTGATCAATCGGCGGAAGCGTGTCTGACAAATTGTGCCGGCGTTGAGCGTGATTCATACGATCGGCGCATTAGTTTAATGGCAGTCAGATTTATTTTAATGATCTTTCGCGGAGTATTTGCGAGGCGTGTGATTAATGACGTCGGTATCCGGCGCACAATGATTACGCGGGGAAAAATTGGCGTGGAAATTAGTGTGCCGGGTAATGAATGGGGGATAAAGTACGTGTTGTGATACTTCCTATAATGGGTAATACAAGGTTTATTAAAATGCAGCCGGGACTGGGAGGCGCTGCCGGAGCGGGACGCTCGGTTGACTGCGATTGAATTTTTTGTTGCGCCAGTTCCGCGGCAGGTTCGTTGAACGTGCAGTTACAAGTTGTAGACAAGTTTTGAGCTTTTTTAAGATTTCATTAGGGATGGCATTTTAGTGGATGGGAATAAGTGGGAAAATGAACGGGAGTGGTATTGAAATCTAGTCATTTTTGAGACATAAGTGAAAAATATTTGTTTAACTATTATAGAAATGTTTTTTATATTAAATAATATTTTTTAAATATTGTTTAAATATTTAAAACATATTTTACAAATATTATTTTACTTGGACTTCTAACATTTCTATAATATTTCTAAAATATTATTTAAAATATTTTTGAAAATATTTCAAATTTTTTTCTAAAATATTTTTTAATATTAAAGAATATTTTTCACTTATAGGGGAGTAATCCACAGTGTTAATACTCTAATAAAATATTTTAGCATTACCTAATTTAAGTATTTGTGATTCGAATAATCAGTCTCTGGTAATTTTTTCTTTTCATCCTTTAGTTACCTCCTATTAGTTAAATTGTTCGTGTCAATTTACAGCAAATATACACTATTTTGCAAAAAATATAATTTTGAGGATAATTTGTACAATTAAGTTTGAGATAAATAAAATAAGGAGAAATAAATGAATTTTATTGTCTACGTTCCTATCCCAGTAGCTGATTAAGTTAATTTTTAAGGTTAGGAAATGTCGAACGTGACAAAACATTATTTATCTAAATTGTTTTTAATTATTCTTAACATTTTTCAAAAAAAACGAGGGCCTAGAAAAAGTGTTTTTAATTAAACAAAATATTTAACGTTTTTTTATGCAAAAAACATTTTGTTATTATTTTCTCCACCATATCAATTCCGCCATTGTAATTTATGAAAATTCGACTTTTCATATTCAAAATCCGACAGATTCATATTCAGGAATCATAGGTTATCATATTTCAGAAAAATAGGTTGAACAGAAATGTTCAGCATAATATTTGATCTTAAAATTTAAAACGAGTTCTCTTCGAATCGACTTTTTTAATTGTACCATCATTAAAAATAATTACCAAACCGATTTTTTGCCTTTGTCATTTCATCGAACAGTAACCGGTTATTGTCTGACCCTTTAATAATCTACATTTGGTAGTTACTTTTTTTTCGTTATTTCTAAACTGAAAAAAGGCCATTTTGGGCAATTATTTGGAAAGCAAAGATTAAAAAGTTTACACAATGGCCTCATATTTTTATATTCCATTTTGTACATTAAATATTGCAATGTTTCCGAAATAATGCTCTACTTCAATACTATTACTCTCATACTGTTGCCAATGGTTTAATTGTAGTTTACTGTATCTTTTTAAAAGTTTCCCACAAATATTTAAAGCATCTGAAAATCGATGCTACAAATATGAATACCCTCTAATGGCAGACCAATTTACTTAACAATATCTATAAATGAACAAAAATTGCCGCTTAGACATAATCAGTAGTTTCGAAATAAAATATCTCAATGTTTCTCTCAATGGAAAAGCTTTTCTAACTCCAATTCCAACGCCTTTTTCATAAGGCTACGCAATAGGGAAGAAAACTGCTCTAAAATATTAAAGCCGATAAATCCATCATTATGACTGACCATAAAGTTGCAAATCTTAATGCCCCTAAATCCACACATTTCAGTCCACCGAATGTTCATCTGTTCGCGATAAACGTCCTCCAAAAGCGGATCCACGGAACACGGCTAATCCGGCCATTAAAAATTCGCGCGTCTGCGAAATCGTGTACCTCTCCAAAAGCATCTCGTTTTTCTCCTTTTTTTGCGTCCTCTCGTTTATTCCTTTTTCTCTCTATCCTCTCTGTCTTTTCTCGCGAATTCGTCGCACTCCGGTGAACCCATTGTGACACGTTCATTGGAAGCAGTGGCAGAAAGTATCGGACGTGAAATGGAAAAAGATCGTTGACGCGCAATGAGGAATAATAGCGGGCGCCACCTCCGCGTTCAGTCGCGAAAATCCCCGGCGTCTTAAAAGCGCGCCCTTTATTTTCAACTCGACGAGCGTTTTGCAAATTCACACTGTCGGGTGAAAAATTAATTTCCAG
>JABFPB010001823.1:0-23051 GCA_022817645.1 Ceratoteleas bidentatus
ACCATTAGATTGATTCGTAATGTTATTGTTTTGATACATGTCACTGGTCATATAAAGACCAGTCCTTTCTCTTAAAACGAATTTATAAATCAAAGATTGTAATATAAGAATTTCAAAACTTTCAGTGTAACTGAAAAGTTCAGGCCAAGTACAAAAACGATTAAACGCTTACAAGCTTCTAAATAAATTGTCGAACTATTAACTATTATTCGACAATTTCAGATATTTGTCTCATCTGAATACATTTTTTTCTATTTAACAGTATCACCTTGATAAGTCATCTACATTGAGTAGAACCAACTGACATTTTTCTCAGTTTACCCTCTAAAAACAACAACTTCAGCTCCGACCGAAAAGGCCAACAATAAGTCGTTCTCGAGTCATTAGCCGTTTAATTCCCGAGTCAGGCATAAGAAGCGCAACGACGGCTGAATATCAGCGCATTTGCAAAGCGTTTAACGGAACGCCTGGAAATTCCTCGATGATTTAACAAAAGGCTACATGCATAAAAGCCATTGAGAGCATGCGACGGTGAATTGATTTCCACGCTTTTTACAGCCCTCTTTAGTCTTCTCCTTTCCATTTCACCCGTCCCATGGAGAGCTACTTCGGCTCAATCGTCACTGTATTTTTATCAGAATGCGCCGCGCGCCGCCAGCCTATTTCGCAGCAATAAAAATCAATGACATCTCAGACTCTCGCACACGAGCCACATCTTTGCGAAAAGACTTTTTTTTCGTCTTCAGACTCGCGAAACTTTCCGCGCGACTTCTGCCCGGAAAATGAATGACGACGCTGTTTTGCATTAGAAGCGGATTACGGCGATAACGCGACATTAACGTAAACGCGGCGCTTATGCATGTCTGACGTAATCGTTTATAATAAGGCGAACGGCATCAAGCGAGTCACGCTAAATGCGTTTAGATAAAGGGACGGAGTTTCGGAGTTGTTCAGCATCGAACTTTTAAGAAGCGCAGTTTTAAAGTCACAGGGGTATATTACAAGTAACGCAAGTTGACGGAGTTGCGCCCGGGGTGTTGTTGGCCGTTGTTCTGATTGTGAGTAATGCGGGTTTGAGCGCCACTTCAGGGTATTAATTGTGGCGATTTTAATTAATTAGCGATTTAATGAATAACGCCCATCCAAGTGACTTTTACTGCTCAAGTGGCTGTAAATGGACACCCGAAAACTTCGGATTGCCAAATGCGAAAGTTTGCCGAAAGTGGAAACAGTCGTTCCGGCGGAGCAGGAATTTCGGGCATCTTCGGTTTTTGCGCATTTACCGCTGATGACGTAAACGTTATTTGTCTCGGGCCGACGTTCGTATCTATCCCCTTGAATTCAATTTTATAATTGAAGTACGTGTGCTTTCAGCATCCCATGCTCTAATTACCCAAACAACCTCGAATTTCAAAGTGATGCAGATATGTTGTCACGGTGAAGTGATATGTGTGCCACGTGCGATTCACATCTGACTCACATGGAATTCTCAATTTACCCCTTAGTGACGCAGAATGAAAATCGTAAGTATAACGGCGGAGCAAAGTCACATCTACGCGGAGGAAACACAGTGGCAAACGAAGTCGGGTGGAATTAACGTATAGACGTCGGAATTATATTGGAATTAATTAAATTGAAACGGTGTGTTTTACGGGTGATCAAGGAAACTGCAGTTTTGAGGACGATATTTTGGCAGAAAAGGAGGAGGAAGAAAAGAAGAAGAATGGAACGAAAGGAGTGAATTCTGAAAGGGAATGATAGAAATTCTTTTTTGCAGGTTATGAAATCTGTTCTTTTGGAATAGATTTTGAGTGAACGCCAAGAAGTATAAATTGATTTTTTTTTCTTTTTTAAAATGAACTGAGCGGTGAGGGAATTAAATTGAGAATTATAAATTAGACATTCGTTGAAGGATATTTGGAGACTTAAGTGCTTTTCGTGACTTTTTCATGTACTTTCATATCTTATTAATTCACGTCACTTATTAGTCAATAATTGAAGTACTAAAATTAAATTACACATATAGATCGATGCCATTATTTTCAGAAAATGTTTAGAAAGTGCTGAGAACTTTTTTGAAGAAAATTCTAAAACAAATTATGAAAATATATAACAAACCTCGACTAAATGAAGATTTACTTAAAAATATAAACAAAATTTCAAATTGAAAATATAACTGTCAGTAGTTCTACTTAGTTCATTTTCTACAACTGAAAAAATAATTTAAAAAGAAGAAACATTTTTATTAAATAAACAGTATCCAGGTTCAAAGAATCCTAAAACACCAAATAGGAGCCAAAAAGTGTTACCACACATGCTTCTTTATTACATTCAAAAAAATGTAAAATTCATGCCGAACGCTGATTTAATTAAACATTCGGCAAATCCCAAGGATCCTCACCAAATGTGTCTGGTGAGGAGTTTCATCGTCGACTGTTCGGACAATGCGACCAGAAAAAGAAGCAAATGGCAACCGAAAGGGATGTAACGGGCGAGTTGAACTCCGTATTCCGGAGCTGATAGAAATCTTAATGCGATGTATAATCTTATGTGAATGGAGCCATTGCGCGGTAGCCCCAGCAGTTTAGAAAGTAAAGCAAACTTTCTATTTCGCGATATTTACTTTCAATCATCGTGTAAATTCTGTCCAAATACCCGCCGTATACATTAGCACTAATTTCGTCCACCACTTACGCCGCTTCTGTCCCAATCCCGTTGCAATAAAATTATCGATGCGGCCGTGTTATTTCGACCGTCGCAGCAATTTCGACTTTATTTAACGTCTTACATAAAACGCCCGGTTTTTAATTTACTTCCACTTTTCGGCTTCCAATTCACGTAAAAATGAAAAATAGAACAAACGTCCGCAGAAACTGTATAGAAAGGAATCTGGAAACGAATCCGACGGGCCTTCGGAAATTTATCAGATTTCATGCTTTCATTTTTTCGCCGTCTCGCTCGCTCGCGCGCTCTTTCGCCCGACCTTTTTCCCGGTTCCCCCAAACCTCCCCAGCACCTTCATTGCGCGCGCTTATACTTTTACGGCAGTATTTATATAAAATTGCTTAATGCAATATCCAGAATTACTCCGACGGATATACGATTACATCGTAAACTGCGCTTCTGCGGGCAGACTAATTCGACGATGAAAAGTTCGAGATGTAAAGCATTTTGTGCCGCGTTTTACGTAACGCAACAATGCAAATGCCTCAGTTATAGACACCGGATCAAGCTCGGCGAAGAATTTTTTGCCGTCATTTTTGCGTTATCGCGCGGAATCTTTCAGCGTATCATCAACTGCTGTTATGCTCGGATCGCGAAAACAAAACATTAAACTGATGTTCTAAAGAGCATTGCAGACGAAATTTCACATCACGTAAGCGGTATATAAATTCACTGATGTGATTGTCTTTTAAGATTGCGTGTGCCATCACGTAGTTCGACGTAGCGGCATTGACTCGCTTTTCTTATACTGAGAGAAAATTCTTGTAAACGTCACTAGATGTCACAAAATGAGTTTTCCTTTCATTTCTACAGTTTTTGTAACTTTTTGTAACTTTTAAAGAATTTGGACAAATCATTTCGGTATTTAGATAGGAATTATTGTTGCAATTACCAGAAGTTTTTCTCAGTGTGAACCTCGAATCGTAATGATTTACGAAAAACTTTTAAGTAAGTCACGATATGTTCTACTTTCAGAAATTTGGAGGCAATTAACCGATTGCCTGTACTTTTATATCCCCTCCACTATTTTTTCCTGTCCACCATATTACACAATAATTCCCGCCCACGAATGCTTTTCAAATGTCAACACTAACATATGTTCACTATTTCCACTTTAACCTACAAACGATTCAAGGCGCTTTACAGATAATGGGTTAAGATGTGTAACCCTTCAGAATTTTTGCAGTTTAAGTAGAGAATTCTTCCAATACGTCCTTAAGTAGAGTAAGAAATGTCGAATAGCCGAAAGTTCACTGCAAGGAGTATCAAGTCGACTGCTGACTTCCTTTGACGCAAATTTGACCAATGCCACAAAACTAACGAGGGCCAAACGATGTCAATCGAAGTCATACCGAAAGTGGAGCAACTTTACGTGCCTCCAGCAAACGGATAAAGTCGGTGCAATGTCGAATCTGCTGGAATATCAAGATTAAAGCAGCGTCTAAGCACAAATATCGACTTGCACGCATGAGCCGGCGTTAAATTAATATTGGCAGCCGACAGTCGGATGGACGTTGGTATAATGTGATTATGAAGTGTGGAGTCAAATTTGGCCTGGGGTTGCGAACCGATTATCGGTTACCGGTTAAGAAGCAACGTGCGTAATGCGAACGTCTGAGTACCCAACTATTATCCTGCCGAATTTGCGGATCCGCGCCCTGCCAATATTGACAGTCGCTAACGACTCGGCATTAGAAACTAATAATCAAGTAGTCGTGATACTTCATTACAAATTTCGGTTTGTTCTGGGGTCGGTTGGATAACGGATCTCGTGATTGAGCATCAACATTAGGCCAAATTTACTCTATAAACTTTCCCTTCGCTGCGCGAGATGTTTGATCGCGGGATTCCGTGATTTCAAATGAAAGTGTAGTTTTTGTGGGGGGAATGGCGCTTTTGATTGATCGGCGGGCATTAGTGATGTATTGGATGAAAAGTTAGAATTTGAACGAATGTCGGAATGTTTGTTTAATTTTGTTGAAATAATCGGAGTAATTGATAAATGTAATTGGCATGTTATGTTGGATATTGATTATGACAATTTGACGTGTACAACAAATCGTCATTATTAATAGTGTACATGAATAGAAAGGATGTAAATGTTTAACTTATAACTGAGGATCGATAGGTACGCTTCAATATTAATTTGTGCAGGAACAGAGTTCTTTATTAAAATTATTTTAGAGATGAAATTACTAATTTTGGCAAATGAGAAAAGAACTTTAGTTGTAATACCATATCAGTATCGTAAAAGGTAACTCTTCAGCATTTCGCATGCCTGATACAATAAAGTTCCGATTCATCTGATAGGGGTGTTTCCAATTATTATCGACATTGCATTGTATTTGAATTCATTGAATGTTATACCGATTAAAGAAGTTCTAATGGAATTACGATCCATCTTAACAGCTATTCTTCCAAACTCTTCCCTGACACTTTGGAGCTTTCCAAAAAGAAACCACCCTGCTTAACGGCAAATTCTCCGAAATTTCCTCTTATCCCTAAACACTTCAAACTGAAAATCCTCCCGTATTAAGCCAATACATTTTGCATCTCAAGCGCCGTACATCATTTTCATTTTACGCGCAATGCATCCTTAACAATCGCCAATTCTATCCGGCGTTTGCGCGCGCGAATTTAATTACCGCCGATAAAAGGGATTAAACCGTCGACAGCTGCGGATCTAAAACAGTGGCGTCTGAAACGCCGCGAAATTGGCCATGCATTTTTCACGACGACGCGGACGCGCCGAAAACGTCCGGGCCGCATCATCCGCGCGCGCTTGCTTGAAAATATTATATTGAAACTACCTTGTGTTTGACTTTGAGAAGTTTATTTGTATGCCGGATGTGTATTTCCGGAACGCGATACGCCGCCCAATGAGTGCAAAACAAACGCCGGCTTGACAACTGGGTTAGATACACTATTGAAGTAACGAGCCAAATATATATTTCAGCCTAGGAGCGTGTACCACGTGTATGTATGTATGTATATATGTATGTATGTATGTATATATCGTTTCGCATCCCAGACGTGCGCGAGTGTGTATCATCAAATTATAGTGTAACTTGCGCGCGTTTTTCAAGCCGCCATTTACGCCGATTCGGGCCGAAGAAGAACGCCTAATGATCGGCGGCGTTGATTCATCGAGAGCCGCGCCATTCACTGGGACAACCCGGGGCGAAGGTATTTCGGGCGTTACAATCCGAGAGGAAATTTGTTCGGCTTACTGCAGACTTTTTCGCGGGTGCGGTCGAAAAAATCGGTCGTTTTGTGAACGGTTCAAGTTCAAAATGACAATGGCTTTGCTTGAAGACGCCATCCTTTTGGGTGAAATTATTTGGGAGATGCTTTAAGGGGGATATTGTAGTAGAGCGACATATGAAAAGAGGGATACGAAATGATAGGGGTTTGAAAGTTTAGAAAAAAATGAGAGATAGTAGAATGTGAAAATTACTATTCTTTTTGTGGCTTTGAATTGAATTTGTCTAAAAAGATATTTGTGGAATAAAAGGATAAAAGTTTATGGTAGTTGATGACAATGTAGAAGGTTGTTTAAGCAAAATTAAGAAAACTTAATTTTAAATCGGATTTATAGGGGTACTAACTTACATAAACTTTTTTTCGTTTATAAGTAATGTAATGAGAGTCGGAAATGTAACAATTAGTTAAAATTCGACGTTTCACAAACTTCACACTTGCCTGACAAATCATTTCGTAGTTTCATCTTCGAGAAAGGGCTGGGAAATCGATTGGAAGTATTATTAATGAGATACGATTATTCATAAAAGCAGTTTGGCATGCGTAATAATGAATGGTGTATTGTGAATGTCAGGAGTGAAATCAGTAATCCATTAGGTTTCCTATCTCTCTCGAATGAAATCTGCTAATGGTTGCTTATCTTACTTTGCTTATCACTCGATATTACGGCCAAAGATTTGTATTTGCAATCAACAATGATTTAGACTAATTCAGTCTAAATGTACTACAGTCACTGGAAATTATGTCTTGATTGTGTTAGGATTGTTTAAAATATCTATGTTAGATTACACCATTTAGAGGTGATTAATTTAATGGTACGTTGATGATTCTCTGCATTATTATTCCAAACAATTCAAAGCTTCTACACAGCAACATCAAATAAACTACATAAAAAATACAACATTCTTGAAATTATCATTATTCATTTTCAAACCGCGATAAGTTAATTTTTAACGTTAATTTTTTTCCTTGCCGTGGAAACAATCCTTCCACCCCAAACCGAGACGTAACCTAATCCCCTACACCCGTCACCCTCCCCCTTGTCATAATCCGTATCCGCGACATTCACCCGGTTTCCTAATTGAATAGCAGTCAACGCTCGCTGCTAAGTCAAAGTCGCGAAATTATCGACGCTCGCGCGACGGAACAATGCCGCTTGCGGGATCTTGCAACAGTCAGACGCACTTGTCCGGGATCAGTGGAGGCGCTCGGCGTGCAGGCGTACAGGTATTCGACTCCGCGCGCACTACACGGCAAAAGCTCGTAGCTCGTCTGAGCCGGCAGCCCGACGTAAGACACGTCGTATATTTCGGCGCGGAATCGAATCGGAATGCCACAAAGCGAATTCAAACGCGCTTGTTTGCCGTCCACTTGAAACGTCCTTCGAAAAATTGGTGCGCTTTCGCCCAAGAATTTATGGACTGCATTTGTGCCCGCGCCGCATAGAGCCGCTCGCTGCTTGATACTGCTCGGATTACGCTACGAAACAAGTTAGGGGAGGGGGGGGGCATTAATGCGCGCCCGAATGCGATGTTTAAGGGACGATGGTTTCTTAAATTAAGAACGCCGACGCCAAGTGGGAGCGCCGCGCGCAACTTATAAATAATTGATCCGATGCAAATGTCCGTCATTCGACTCGCCGAAGAAACGTTTCCCGCGAATACATTTAAGCGCATTTATCGCGAAATTGTTTTTCCGGCCGACTGAACAAATATTCGATGACGCCGTCGATCGGAAGAACATCATTTGGTCGGTTGTTCGGGGAAGTGTTCTTTTATTTTGGTCGTAAAAGGTGGGAGAAATACGGTGTCACGTTTTGGGAGAGAAAATTCGACGTGCGATGCATTCTTCGTGTAAATGGATATTAAGTCCGAACATCAAGTCTGTCAGGGAGGAAGGGTGTTTTTAGCTATTATCAGTATTGCATTCTGGAAGCGGTAAATGGTATAAGTGCCAATCTGATTTATTTATATATGAAATTGGAGTAGAATTGCTATTCGAGAAGTATTAAAAACATTATCTAACGAGAGAAAGAAATGTATTGATTTCATCTCAAGTGAAATTACAATGTTTCAACGACGCAATTTTAAAAAACTTAGTTCTAGTAACAAGAAGTTATGTTTCGTTTAAAGATGTTCAAGTTTTCCTGTCAAGGAAGTTGAGATATTTCTTGTAAAAATTTTTTAAGCAGAGTACCATCTAATGCTAACAAGATTCTGCGTTTAGAGAGAATTTTTTTGAGAATTCTGTAATTCAATGTCTCTCCAAATTTAGATTCTGTAAATTATGGAATTTCATATCAGATCTCAGATATAATATATAAAAAATAATTTCAGCAATTATTTTGTAAAAATGAAATATCACACATACTCTTTTTTAAAACGTATTAGAAACAAGAAAGTTACGTTATCTTAAAGACAAGCAAGATGACGTTGACATAAAAAGTTGTTAATATAAATTTAAATCATTGCTTCAATGTACGAACATTTTCATCGAGAATGATATTTTTTAGTCAATTAACCCATACATCCAAGACGTTCACTTCAGCCCAGTTATTATACACGTATCAAAACCATATAAACTACACATCCACATATACGTATATATATAAATTTCATTACGTTTCGCAGGTTCTTATTAACTCCGAGCAGTGACGGTAATGTCGGCCGCTGTAATTGAAAGTTCAGCAAAAACTTTTCATTAGGTGTTAAATGAATGGCAATCAAATTTCGCGAAAAAAAAACTGGCATCTGCCGCGTCTAATTTCCAAGTCACGTTTCCTTCGACACGTCGACCGCGACGCGGACAAAAGCGGCGCGAAAAAATGCGAAATCGATAATTCGGTTATCCAGTGGTCCGTATTTTTTTCGCCGGACAAAAAGTTTGTTTGCCCGTCGGCCGTCCGTCTTACGACGCTCGACTGAACTTGCGGCGTCGGATGCGCCGAATTAATCAATCACTGCCGTTCTTTGAAGTTTCGTCGTCGGCCGAGCGTTCGCGCCGAACAAAGCCGACAAAACCGTTTAAAAGCCGTGAAATAAACAAACGAATAAAAATCGGGCAGCCCGTGACAGAATACAAGTGTGTCCGACGAGAAAAAGAGCGCGAAAAAAATAAAGGGAAAATCCAGCAACGGCGCTCACTGCAATCACACTTTTCGTCGTATATAAATTCGTGTTTACAGTCGACCTGGTTGTTCCTTCGATTAATACAATTTGAATAAATTTTCATAAAGTTGTGCCGAACGGGATTGCTTCGCAATTACCCACCGATAATAGCGTATAATGGAATATGTACTAGGTCATTTTCACTCGATCGTGAGCATCGACACTTCATTAAAACGCGCAGTGATCTCTTTCCGCTAGATTCCTTTTCTCTCGCAGAGTGAGATAGCTCGGATTTCCGAATGATCTGATGAATGAAATTCTATCTCACACTTCACTTCATTTAAAACAAGCGTGCGTGGAATGTATCGAACGCCGACTCCCGAAACAATATCATTATGCGAGCATTAGCGAGCGCAATCTACACGCGATTGCCGGATCGGATGGTCCAGTTTTTCCAGCATTCGAGACTTTTCGACAAACGAGTGTCGGGAAACTGGGTTGTTCGCATTAGCAACATACCGAAATCCAGGTGAATTGCAGCGATAGTGACGAGTGATGAACATTTAAATGATAAATTTAATATCAGTTGCAATATTGTCGTTCATTAAATTATATTCACTTTGGAATGTTTACGTGAATTCGTAAAATTACAAACGAAATGTTTAAAATTTAAGGGGATTGGCAAATCCCCTTTTTCAATAAATCAATGTATTTTGTTTGTTGTTAAAGTTTAGGTTTCTGATTGATAAGTTGCAAGAAAAAGTACTAAAAATATATTGTTTACTATTTAGTTATAAACAAATATTGTCAAAAAAACATTTTCAAAATGCTCTTAAGAGCTTAAAAAATAAAGGTTATTAAACCAATTGAATTGATGTTAGATTCATTTTATTCGTAATTGAAAGGATTACAAAATTGTATTTATGGATTCTTAATAAACTTTACCAAGAAAAGAAGTTATAGAAAATATTGGTTGGAAATTGCGATTTCCCTCATTTTTCACTTTTTCTCTCAACCGATGTGCCTTTTTAACATCATTCGAAATGTGATATAATTATGAATGATTAAAACAATGTTTCGTAATTCGCATGAAATTGATTTAATGAACGTAATCATCGTTCATTGGACACAACATTTAAAAAAGGGGGATCACAAGCCGAAAATCGAAATCTTTTGTCCGTTCATCCCTCGGAACGATTTCGTTTGTGTTAATAATTAGCAAATTATTAATGTTACGGCGACAGTTTTCAATTACAATATCGAATTCAGGATGGGCAATATTAATTAGCCTGGAGCCAGCTGGCGCGGAAACTGATCCGTTTTTTAGCAGCGTCACATTAATTATGACATCTCGTTTCGTCCAATTTGTTTACAATGCAGTCGATGGTAAAAAGTTCGTCACTTATGACGTGTTTTATTCACGACGTCGTGCATTAAACAAAAGCTCTCGCTCGAGTTAATCGCAAAACGAAAAACCGTGCTCGATATTAATATCCGTTGTCTTTTCTTCATTTCCACAAAATCCTTCGCCTATATTCAATTTCAATTTTACTCCGTTCCATTGATATGTTCGCAAACTCCAAACACATTAATTCTTCTCGAAATCGAATCAAAGGTCGAACGGATGCATTTTTAACTTCAACTCCGCTTTGAATAATACCAAAAAGATATTACGGGCGTTGTTGTCGCGCTTAAGGTAATTACCGCGATGAATAATCGCCATTTTCATCAGTTGATCAAATGCCAGGCAATAATGTTCTAATAATTAAGGATCCGGGCATTAATTATTGATATTTAATTTCGATTCGACAAACAGAAATTTTAAAGCCGCCTTCGGGTGTCCGGATTTGCGCTCCACGAAAGTTATTAATATGTGCCAGTCCGCGCCAAGGTATACTTTATTCAGCCACTCTGCATTATTGGCAATACCAATTAAAATGAAGCACAACAGTGGTTTAATTCTAATTTACCGGCGCCGCGCCGAAACAAGTGTTTAACGCATCGCAAAACGCATTTCGCGGTGGAAATCGTTTTCGCGTCAATTCGTTCTTACGTAACTTTACATTTTCCGGAATCAAGTGATCCATTAAAGTCGCGGCTTCATCAAACGCGTAATTACTTTTTCGAAGTTTTAATGAACGTTTGCGAACAGGAAAGGGGGATAATAGACGATTTAATATTTGGGCACATTAAGATGTATTGGATTATGCTGTGACCATCGACCTAATCGAAATACGTTCTCATGCAACGATTGCGTTGCCGGAACAATCTCAATTACTCGACGATATTTAGAGCCGGTATTTGGAGGTGAATTATAATCGCGCAGATTGTTGCGTCGATTGTAACAAATAAACTTGCGAGCGAGAAATTACGATGATATTAACGGGAGATTTTGGCAAGAAATTTCCGACCGGACATTGTGAAAAATCTAGTTTTTCATTTATGCAATCACAATTTTTCAACCAGTTCGTTGAACGGGTTTTTAATGTGTTCGAGTTCAACGAAATTAAGTTTCCGATCATTAATGTCACAGGCGTGCTTGTTCTTACAATGTAAAAATAACAGAAGAGAAGGAGTGACAGAAAAAACCTATCGGATTGCTCCATCGCTGTAATTTCTAATTAATGTCGCATAAAACTAAACTTATTCGAATTAGTTTGCTAGTAAAAAGCGAATTAACGTAGGTAGCGTTTTTCGGGGCGGATAAATGAAAAGTGTTTTATTAGCCTCGGTGTCATAAAATGGAATCACTTTTTAAGTCCTCATTTTATGTGTCGAAAAAAATTAATATCTTGAACATCGCACGAAGCTCCAAATTGAAATATTATGATAGATAACAGCATGCAACAACTTATTTTCTAAACGTAAAGAAGAAGAATAAACAGTAAGCATGTAAAAACGTTAAATCATTGTTTTTATTTACAACTCTGAAAATGCATTCACTGTAAATACTGAATTGTTTATTTCATTACATCAATTGCTTAATAATACAAAGTGACATTCAAGTAAAACTGCATATTTAATCAAGTTCAGAACAACATCAACGTATTATTTTATAATAATCAATTTGAGACCAAAACTGAATTTATTACGAAAAACACATCACTTGTCAATGATTTCCCTGCCTTTCGACCGAACGTAGCTTCTCTTTGAGCCAAAATACCTCGGACATGAAACGGTCAAAGTGATTTACATTTTGTAAACAGACCAAGAATAACTCCGTGCCAGTTATTGCGAATTTCCAAATAAATCGTACGAATCTGACTGCCTGCTAGTACTGCCTTAACTATTAATAAACAGTACATAAGTTCGCGTTTTCCGTGAATCGCCTACTTTATAAAGACAATTTTATGGAAGTGTAGATCGCTGTAAAAACGCTGTAAAATCTTATTTTATAACTGCATGCATCCAATGGCCGTAATACTTGCCTTAGCAGGTCAGCATTACTTTGCCGTCGGAATATACCGGCAGATTCCCAGCATTCAATTTATTTATCCACCTCATAAAAAATTTGAGTGTCATTTTCATACTAGAAGACGACGCAATTAGATTTTACAACTTTCGAGAAAAACGCCGCAATTTTGTGCATAACATTTGATATTTAAATTCGGGTAATAAATATGCAAATCGTACTTGGCATTGACATGTCTTCGAGAATCTCCGAACCAGAAATTATATTATTTTAAGTCTCGAATACTACTTTAAAGAATATAAAATAACTATGCAGACGTAAACATTCTGAAAAACTAAGAAAATTGATAATTCTCATGGAAATGTTTAAGAGGGTTTTAAGGGGTATAGCACGAAAATAATAAAATAATCTTGAAAAAAGTTATTTTATAGCATGCTTTAACACTTTGAACCCTTCACTATTGTGAAGTGAGGTGAGAATTTCGATATCAGCGTTATAAATTATATTTTCAAAAGATTTTTTGAAGATCCATTTTGTTCTATTTTGATACATTTGGTTCCATTGCGAATCTTTAAACTCGATGTTCTTAACAATTTTTTTTCTTGCATTTTCTGGCACTTCGAGTAATTTCTTATCCGATTTAGATCAAATTCGATATAATTCATTTTTTATGTACACGACAATGTTTTTAGAAGGAATTTCAATTACTTCATTTACATAAAAGTATAGTTTAATTAGCAAAAATACCGACAAGTCTGTCAAGAATGTACTATTTGATTAATTTTATTAAATCAACAAAGCAGAGATCGAAAACGAAGTAAAACGTAGTAAAAAAATTCAAAGTCCGTCTCAAGAAATGCTTTACTACACACAAATAGAAGGTGTCTATCAAATTCTAATTAAATCGGATAAAAATTGAGTTAATCAAATTGTGCCTACATACCTCCTTTTCGACTATTATTATTTAAACAAGCAAGGAGAAATAATCATTTTACCTAAATTACTTTTTATATAAAATACGTTGAAGAAAAATCTAATATATCAACTAAAAGACATTTCGATGCAAATTACGGATTATTGCCAAATGACTTGCAACTCCCTTCAATTTACTTACTCAAAAAAAACTTCTCCCAAAATTCTTCTGCCAATTATTCAAGACATTCATACCATTTTTACACTCTTCCAGAAATTGTATTTCTCAAAGAATACATTTTCTTTTCTAAACTACACACATTTTTCAACAACACCCAAATGTTTACCTTACATTCCTCAACCCGAACGCCCAAACCACATACAATACATCCGACGTCGCATCGTCTGATATATCGCGCGAAAGGGCATTAATTCCTAATATTAATTTCCCGTATTGTTCCATCAGCCTGAATGATATAAAACTTAACAAGTCCTTACAATTGCTTCGCGGCAGCTTAATTTATTCATACACCATAGTTGCACAAATTGTAGATGCGCGCGGCGTAAAGGAGGAATCTCATCATATAAATTATGACGAGCATGTGAGTGCGGTGTAACCACATTGCACAAACCTCGCCGACATTTTCAACAAACACGCTCCATAATACAATACCCGAAATGCCCCCGCAGAACGCGCCTTTGCTCGCCTCATTTTTCATTAACAACCACCCCCCCTCACGTCCTCCCACAAGTTGATCACTTCAGCCCGAAAATGCCTGTCGAACCACTATGTCTGCATAATGGAACCGAACGATTTTATTCCGCGTCCCGAAAATAACTCGGGCGCCGGCGTTGCCGTATGCATAGCCCGCGACGAGATTGGAAACTAACCGGGGCATTTTTTATTTATCCACTTGCACTTACAAAGGCGAATAAAAGCGCGCGACGATAAATTTCCGCGGCATAAAATATTCACGTACGGTCAATGTTGTCGGCCGAAACCGACACATTCAGAGCCGTGTGCGCGCCCGACGAGTGCACGTCAACGGTGCTCGTGCATTTTTTAAATTCCTGCCCATTTCCTCCGCAGTGACTAATACAGCGGCATTTTGCGCAGGCCGGCGAAGCGCCGCGCATTAGACGGGAAATACCGCGCCAAACAACGCGAAACCACGTACGCGTCGATAAATTGTCATGTATCATTGATTAATCAAAGTCGCTGTCGCGCGCGCCTGTGATTTCGGTTAATAGACAAGAGCATCGGAATCGCCGACGGAAAAACGTTAGTTTTCAGAGAATTTAAGGTTACTGTAAAAACGGTTGCGCGAAATTACACAATATGTTGTGTAATCTAGTTGAACTGCACATTATATTGTGTAAAATTACACAGTATGTTGTGTAATGTAACCAGAATACACAACTTATTATATAATTTTGCGTAGATTTTTTACAATGTAGCATGGCAGTCAGGGTCGTCAAAAAATAACTAGTCAAATCAGGTATAATCCTAGCAGAAAAAGTGAAGTGGCAAACATCATACATGTTGGCCTTATTAGGATTTGATAAGGCCAGAGGATTCCTGATGAAAACCTTATAAGGTTCCAGTGAGGTACCCTGATAAAGCATTGAGTCGAATGTAACGGTTTGTATGGGTAAGGCCCTGATGTGGCACGCCACTTAAGTGGAACACCACATCCGGGCCACATCAGGCAAACTGATCATGCCCTGATCAGGTCATTTTGGCGTGGTTATGATGTGGCAACCTGATCACGGCCTTATCATGTTTTGATCAGGAAACCTCATCATTTGATAAGGCTAACCTTATCAGGTCCTGATCAGGTAATGATAAGGCAAGCCACATCATATTGTGGTAATAAGATAGGCATATCGTCATGACTCATGTATATAATGTTCCAACAGCTCGGGGACAAGTAAGTCATTCTGCAAACTGAGTATCGAGGGTTCAATTCTCGTCTCAGTCATTGTATTTTTTTCGGTACATTGGAAGCCTGATCAGGTTTCCTTATCATATCCACATCATTTCATAAGGCCCTTATCTCAGAATCATCACGATTTTTACTAGGGAAGAAATTAGAAAATGATATAATCAAAAATGAAAAATTACTTTAAACCTAAAAACTACTTTAATCACGTGGAAAAATCAATACTGGATTTGGCTTTTTGACTATTGCGAGGCTATAGTCAGAAAGAAAGTTTTCTGAATATGGTCCTAATTTTTAAATAAAATGGAAAATGTGTTCAGAATTATAGCACACTTGCAGTTTGAGTCCTTCAACTGAAAAAAATGCAAATAGAATGAAATGGTACAAATTTTACTGTTAAATTGTAGGGAGATAGTTTGAATACCCTATAAATGCTGAGTATTATATAAATAGGTCCAGAAAAATAAGTCTCTTGCACACCTCTTAAAATAAAAGATTCGTAATGTTAGCCTAACATCTTCGTCATTTTCTATCTTCAAATAAGATACATTTACCCTCTTAAGGGACAAAACCTCTCAAAATATGAGTTTTCTTTTTCTCTTACGATTGTTAAAACAACTATACGTATTGTTATTCCAGAAATCATGCTTCGTGAAATCAGTTATCTGTGTATCGTAAGGAATCCGAAAGAGTTGACTGTATACCTTTCTTGCTGCTTCGAAAAAATTACGAAACAAGCCGTAAACTTTGCAAAATATATCTCATTTTTTCCAGTATATAATTTGAATGTGCGCAAAAGAATAAAAATTGTATGAAATATTACAATTTTGACGGTAAAGGCAAAATTTATAATAATAGAAATAATTCTAAACTTTCTTTAAATTTGGGGGTTACCTGAACTCTCACAATTATGTAAAATTTGAAGACAGCTGTGTGAAAACATTCTGCAATTTACAATAGCAGATATGTCATTTACATACGTATGAGTAAGCTGTTACACATCAAACTTTTTCAAAACGAAATCTCAAAACGAAAATTCTGTAAATTCATAAAATGCCTAAATTTTACATATCTCGTGACTTATATTATAATCAAATATTTCAATTAAAAAACTGAACTCAATTAATTTGGACTTTTTCACTAAGGAAGTATCTGATGTTTTTTTATTTTCTACTTTTTCCTTGCCTTCTTTCTCTTTTGTTTATCGAAAGAATGATCAGCGAGATTTGAAACGCGCGTTCATAAGAAATAGCAGGGAAAAAAGAAAGTCCAGTATTAGACTTGTGTCGATTAATGTCGGATAAACTGACGGGGCGATGTTTGCAAATAGGGGGACGAAACAGCATCTAATAGTTTTCGCTATAAAATGGGCCAAAGTATTTGAGAATCGCGCTCGAACCGAAAATTACTCAAGTTTAAAAGGCTAATGAAACTGAATACAGTGCGTTTCATTGAAGACTGTACGCATGGCCGAGCACACAGTAATTGCCTGTACACAGGGGCACTCTTTAATAAGCTGCACTACTCAAGGCAACCAGTTCCACGAAAGAATTTCAAACGAATGTTAGTTTTAATAACCACTGAATAAGTGCTTTAATTACGCCAAAGGAATTATTCTTTTGACACGGGTATCCGTTGCCGTTTTCAAGGTGCAATTACAATTTTGTTTAAGTGTCGTATTTTTTCTTACAAAACGCCGCTTTTGTGACAAATATAGGAGAAAGTTGGATTTGTTAGCATTTCGCGTTGCTTGAATGTTGAACTGAAATTTCGTTTCTGATAAGGGACGCGGCAAAAAAGTTTTATATGCCGATGGAATTATATGATAAGATATTTAATTATGAAAACCAATGAAATCCAATTAGGAAAGTCGGGGAACGAACTAAAGAAGAATTATGACATTCTGATAATGTGATAAGCGGGACAAAGTAAATTGCAAATAAATTTTGCAGTTGATGTCAAACGTTGCTGCAAGTAAACATTGTTTGTTTCCGGAGAAAAAAGATAATTCGGCATTTCGTCCTACAAAGCGGTTCAGTGAACGAGTTTTGCTATAGACTTTGCCGTTATTATCTCTAACGGATTGCTTTTTTAAGCGAAAATATTTCATCTGTAGTAACATCGGATTACTAAATAGTTCATTATTAATTTTAGGAGATTAATTGAATTATTTAACGATGTATGCGATAAAACGCTTCAATAGAAAATACCCAAGTAATAAGAGATAATACTCGATCGGGATATTAAAAAATTGTTTAAAACGGTCAACGACCTAATATTAGTAATTGATCAGCTCTCTGCAGATTATTGCAAATTTTGTTTCCTCTGAGAAATTTGCAATGTGAAATCAATTTGTTAGATTAAATAAACGTAATCACAAAATTTATTTTCGACAATTAAAATGTTATTTAGTTTTATATAAATTCAGTCACAACGATGAATTGTTAAAGAATCAACAAATATTTGAAAGAATAATATAGACGACAATAACACTGCAAAAACAATTGTCTCATTTTAAACACTTTGATAAATTAGATAGCAAAAGTGTCTCACAACAAAACAGTTTTACCCAGAAGAAACTCCAAAGATATTTCAATGTCTCAAAATGAAACACCAATGAGACATCTATTTTTCTAGAGAAAGAATTATCAATAACAGAACTCAGCTTCAACCATGTATATTCAAACCCTAAGTCTTAATAAAGTATTGCAATGTATTTCGTCTTCAATCAAGTATTTTCTCTTAATAATATCAATTATTAATATCTTTAATTCTCTTATTAATGTAATTAATATTAAAATCCCATTAATATCAATCAAGTATTTTCTCTTATTAATATATAAACGTGAATCATATCTGTCTACGGAAACGGAAATATCGTACGCTAATTATAAATATCGTACGCTAACTAATGAAATGTAAAACGGTTCGTGAATGTGCGTTATTTGTAAAATTTTTTTAATGTTAACGCAATACTACACAAAACAAAATATTTTGCAGAAACAAATATTCAACCTATTTCATTCGGCGCAAAAACGTTTCGATAATTAAAACTGTTACGAGTTCAAACACTTTATAATAATTTATTATTTCCCAGTATACTTTTTAACGGCCAATTTAGCCGAACAAACGACCCGTTGTATTTGTAAAATGAAACATGTCCTTTGTCGAAGTGTAATTTAAATGTTGCGTTAAAAAAGTGTACGAATAAACGTACCGCGGGCGTCCAATTGGAAATATATTATTTATACACATTGTTTTCAAGCAAAACAGCAGGGAAATATAATTTATGGACCGTTGACATGGAACATCAAAGTTCAAACGTCATTCATGAATTTTTCCGTTTAATGTTCTGCAATTGAAAGCAAAATATATCGCATAAAAACGTCTGGGGATTTGTCACACGACTTTTTTCAAACCATTTTAAGGGTAGTCAATTTGATTCAACGTTTCTTTCATTGAAATAATAAAGCTGATACCAACGGTGCATACAAATTTTCGTTATACAAAAAAATTTGAAGGACAGTCATACGGTTAAGTGGAATGTCTGTTTGTTTCCACTCTGCAATAAACCTACTCAATCGATGTCAATAATAGAATAACGTTGTTAAACTTCGAAACGAGTGTTGTACTATACATTGAATATTATTACAAAAAACCGAAAATGAATTTGGCTACACATTGGCTACGTGATTTAAAGCGGAACAAATTGGAAAAAGTTGCATATAAAATTCACGAAACACATATTACAAGATATTACAGCGTTAACGGGCGCCAGCCTCCCGATCCATTTAAACCAATTTTTCTAACATAACAATCAAAGTTAAAGCACATTTCACATTTTTCAAAATTAATCTCGTTTTCGTTCTCAAATTCAAGGACTTTCTAACTAATAAAATGTCAACCTGCAATAAAAATTACTCGTTAAATTGCTGCATATCATAAGAAAACTTTACAAAACGCTTCTACTCTTATTTTCGCCGTGCTTCCATCAGTTAAACCTTATTGCAATTTTACCAAGATTAACAATATGTTATAAGGTAATACATGCATGATCGCGTTACGTGCAAGGCTTCGCTAGAAAGCACGTTTCGTTCAACCTCCGACTACATGTAAATTATGCTTTATTAGAATTATTATTATTGCATCAATTATTTGCGCGAATTCTCAGTTGCAGTTTTAAATGATACCAGCTCTCGGTTCGAGACCACTGAAATGTAATTAAATTACAACATCTTTATATGAATTCCTTAATTCGACTATTTTCAGTTACCAACATTTCACCGTACAGAAGTGTATTGTTTCAAACCTAACCATTAACGAAATCCAGCTGCGGAATTTTCGCGCGGCTCAAGTTTACCGATGTCACGATCTGAAACTTTTGCATCGCTAATCTTCGTTAAGGCGAAATTGCAACTTTTCGCGACTTTGCGAGTCGTATTTATTAATGTAGCAAACTGCGGATCGGCATCAACTTGGGGATGGTCAGGTTTAAGAAATATCTCGTTAGCCGAGATCCGACGAAAGTAGTGGTAAAGGTAAACATAGGTACCGACACACGGGTCAATACACCGGGATACCAAATTGCAAACACTTGATTGAAACAAAGACATGAGGACAGACCGTATTCCAAAGTCTCTATCCAATTCAAGTGCTTGCAATTTAGTGTCCTCATTGACAATATTTGCTGCTACTTATACGACCCAAATTTAAATAAAAGTGGCTTAACAGCTCTCGAGACTCAAGTGACATGTTGCCGTTTGCGTTTGTTCAGCGATGCAAACATGTGTAAATCATAGATGTTCGAAAGTTTGTATCGCGAAAGAAGTGAGAGAGTAGTTGTGTGGGTAATTTGGAAAATGAGGATATTTTATTTAAGTGAAAATGTAAGTTAATTCATGCAGGTTTCTGCGGACGAAAATTGGATGCAACATAAAAGATGCAAATTTTAAAGTTAAACGCCGCAGGACAGCGAAAAATTAATTAGTTTAATAGTCGAGTGTGGTAATAAAAACTAGGATGTGTTCGTGAATTTTATTAAGTTTCTTTAAAAAAACATAAGGGTGATATTGCTGTGTTTAATCTGTTCATTGTCTTCGCTAAACATGTCTCTCAACTTTAATCCAAAGGGCGCAATTACCCGTTAACGAAAAAAACAGACGCAAGACTTGAGATAACAATCTTACGACAACAAGCTTCTGATCTCAAATTTAGTAGCAGAATCGCTATTCCGTTAAATGTTGTAATATAAACTTTCACGGTACTTTGAGCAAATTCAAGCTTTTCTGCCAAGAAACTCCAAAAGCACACAAAAATGTCTCATTTCTTACAATATCGTATTTCTATATTAAGAAATATTAACTTATCAAAACTCCAGAGTTAATGTAATTATAGTGATAATAAATGCTGCAATATAATGCTGAGATTTTTGTATTTTCATAATAATTCTTCAGAAATGCATTATTTTTCAATTCAATTATTGAAAAATGCCTAAAAATATATAAAGCATATTTCTATCAGTTCGAAAATCCAACTCCAATCTATAGCCGGGCTTCGAAATCTTATAATAAATTTGATTTTTCAATTCGAACCCTCACGAATGCAGTTCTCAAATTTATTCCATCCAGCCTTCAACAGACCAGATAAATTTTCTACTTTTTCTCGCAAGTAACCGCAAAAATACTTTCCTCCAAACTGGCGACTCCTTAAAATCAAAATTCTTCTTCGACAAAAAGATATTCCTCCCTCCTACCGCAAACACAACTTATTTGGCGACCCTCTGACAAGGAATGATCCAAACTTTGTTTGAAGATATATGAAAAGCGTCTAAACCTTCCCCGAGCAAAACTCACGAAAACACTTATTTCCCTACTTTTTCTTATCGAACCTTCTTTATTTCCTAACCCCAATTCCGTCACAAAGCCTCCACGAAACCTGCAGTCCAAAAATCCTTTCCTTCCAATTCCTCCGCTCTTTCCGCATTGCATTACCCATTGTCCCATCCCTCAAATCCCAACTCCTTAACCCATTCTTCCACCCCGAAAAAGAGCATTAATTAAACCCGGCGGTTCCCCAGCCACCGCGGCATTCCACCTTTTTATCTCCGCCTCAACATATTCAAAACTTCCACGCCCAATGAAATACTCACCTTTACGACGTCCCACTCCTCTCCCTTGAAACATTCAAACACTCCACAGCGTTTCTCCACACCAAGAGTTTTCCCGCAATCTGCACCTGGTCTTCCCAGCAAACGGTCCCCAGACAGACCCCACACCCCCCTTTCCTCCCGGAAATCGCGCACCAAAGTACCCCCAACTATACCACGCCAGATCGCGAACCAGAAAACCAACCAGAACCCCCCAACACCCGCAATAGCACTTGCACTATCCGAAGCCCTAAACCTGAAAACCGGCCTAGTCAGTGCACCAGAGCTCAGCAGTCCGATTTCCGGTCTGACTTTGCGGAGTCAGTTTTTCCGGCTGCGGTTAGACAACACTCCGAGTGGCACACTGAAAACCACCAGACACGGCACCAAAACCGATCGCGGTCTGTCTTCAGTTCTCCGCACTTTTGCGCGTCCGAACGCAACCCCGCGGCGACGATCGCCAGCGACAATTGCGCCGGTTGGCAGATGGAGGACACGCGCAGCCGACGAGCGCCCGGCACCGAATACGAGCGCTCCGAAGGCAACCACCCTCGGTTTCCACCTCTTTTTGCTTGTGGTGGCGAGCGCCGGCGGAGGCGAACGAATCGCGCCGAATGCGCGAGGATGAGGAATGATCGATGGCGACAGGTAGACACAATCCTTCGGTCGGCGTGATGAACTTTTAATTCCGGCTCAAGATTCGAGTAATTGTTAATTAAGATTCGCCAGGCAACAGCGGAGGAAGATCACGGAAAGGGCGACCGGACGCGAGCAAAATAGCCGACCCGGGCGCCAAGGTGCAGTTTTCAAGGCGGTGGCCGGCAGGTGGGTGGTTCGAGTGGTTCCCCGAAATTCGAGGTGCGGCGAAAGCTTTTTTGGGGGAGGATTGGGAAAATGTGTTAGGGTGGGATGGGAAGGGTAATTTTTGGGAGGATCTGTATGGGTTTGGATTGGGTAGGTGTGAGGTTTGAGGTATAGGGTGGAGGTCAGTTTAATTGAGAGGAGAGTTTTGTTTGATGAGGTGGGGAACTGATATACTGGGTTGGAGCTGTGTTAAAAATTACCCATAGAAATGGATAACATTGGGTAGAATATTTTTATTATTACGGATGCAGTTTGTATCCGTTTCTTGGCGGTTATTTCTGGAGAGGAACGGTTATAAAATTTACCAAATTTGACCTGTAAGATTAATAATATGTATCCGTTTTATGGAAATATTACACATTGATCTAACGGATAAACCTGCATATCCTACTAATATATAAATGTGAATGTTTATTTGTTTGTCTGTTTGTTTGTAAGAGGATCACGCTTAGACTAATACAGCTTTCACAATTACGATTTGACAGGCGGAATCCTTGAGGTCTCGAGATGGTTGTAGGCTATAAACAGTTTTTTATGTCAATGAAAAAATTAATTTGTTTTCAAATTTTATAATGACTGACATCCATTTTTTGACTATTTTTTGACCATTTTTGACGATTTTTCGACCTTTTCTTGACCATTTTTGACGATTTTTCGACCTTTTTTTACCATTTTCTGACCGT
>JABFPB010001824.1:0-23048 GCA_022817645.1 Ceratoteleas bidentatus
AAATATATATATACATATATATATAATAATAAAATACAAAAATATATAAAGTCATTTTATATAAATATATAAATAACAATCAGTATATTATTAATTATCCCTTTAAATAATTTTAATCATATAGTTTTGGTACAATTTATAAAATTACATATGTGATGTAATGAGTAACTATGCATGTTTTTCCCCAGAGTCATTTCTGAAGAGTCAAAAGACTTTCACAAACACGATGGTATCAGTTTGGACCCACAAGCCACAAATGACTTTGACTCCTCTGCACCATCATATTCCGATGATCAATGTTGGTAACATTATAAGAGTTCTGAGTTAAGGATTTATTAATTATCCCTTTAAATTAATATAAAAAATGTTTCAGTACCAGATGATCACTCAGATCAGAATATTCGACCTTATAACGATTATGATGATCTAAGAGCGCAAAATAGAAAGAAATATGCAGAAAGGTATGTTATATATAATAAATTATTCTCTGCGATATAAATCTAAGCTAGATTTGCTGATTAAACTTTTACTAATTCAAACCTTTATTGAAATATGTTTTACAATATTTCATTTCAATCAAATAAAAAGGAAATGTACCTCTTACATTAATTTATAAGTATTGTACATATATAATAGAAAAACCAAAATCAGTATTAGCAAATGAACTGTGAATTGTTCAAATTTGAATTGTTCAAAAAATTCACAGTGTTAATGCGATTATTTTACTATGGTATACATCCTTTTTTGGTAAATTCCTTTTTTTCATTTAACATAAATTTTTTTGTTTAATATTTCCACAAATATTGAAATGAAGTATGAACAGTATAAGTTAAACCAGCAAGCTTAATCAAAACTACAACTTATGTC
This sequence comes from Ceratoteleas bidentatus, assembly GCA_022817645.1. NCBI lineage: Eukaryota > Metazoa > Arthropoda > Insecta > Hymenoptera > Scelionidae > Ceratoteleas > Ceratoteleas bidentatus. Next base: position 868 of record JABFPB010001824.1, read on the forward strand.
TCCTTTTAGTCATCCAAACGAGATTGTGCGACCAAGTTCATCATCAAATTTCTTCTGGGATGAACCTAGAAGGTACGCTGGCTTTTAGTATCAATTAATGATCAGAGTATTATTCTTCACTTCATATCAGTATTGTAATTACACCTTTGATAATTATACATATTATTTTGAGACAGATTACATTAATTTATAAATATTGAAAGCTTTTTGTTTAGCGAATTTTTTTATTTTCCCACGCACCCTAGAAAGAACATGATTTCATTTACTTTAATGAAAATGACAATGTAAATTTACACGACACTGTATAAACTGAGCATGCGAAACTTGGCGACCGTAATATCTAAAGGAATAAAGTTTTATGGATTATGACAGTTCTTACATGAAGGGTCATATATTTAGAACTAAAATATTACTATATCATTGAAATGATAATTTTTAGGTGATTAGTAGTTTTTCTTTGTACCATTCAAATATTTTTGAACGTTGATATTGGTGTAAACAAAGTATCTCAAAATTGGTTGAAATGTGTTTTTTTTCTTTATAAACTTGAAAATATAATCCTTTATTTAAACTTAAATTGTGCTTGTGTCAGATTTTTTTTATTTTATTTTATTTTGTACCATAACAAATATATTGTTACACTTTCGTGGATTTATTCATTATTTATCAATCAAACATCTGTAATACTGCACCATAAATTCATCTCATCTTTCATTTGTTGAAAGATCACTATAAAAATCACAAAATTTTAGTAATTTCTCGAGATTTAGTCCGTAAAAACGGTTAAAATTGGGGCAAATCACATTTATCAACATATACTATCACATACTTTTATTTTCAAAGCTTAGTTTTAATTTTTATTATTAATATTTATTTTAACTTTTTGTTCAAACGACCATAAAACTCGCTTGCGAGTTTTCGCAATCTATTGATTGGGTCTCCTTTATAGATATGTAGCACCAGACGAAACAGCTCCCCGGGAGGAAGTGAAGCCGAAATACCAACGCAAAAATCAGTATGGCGACGTGTTTGATTGAAGCGTTTGTAGGGCCATATCGTTGTTGACAATAACGTTCGCCATGCTTGGTGTTTGCCACGTTACTTAGACAACGTGATGCGCCGAGTAAAAGGAATTTCGAAGTGACACGCTGTTTCTTTGCAACCCATCCCAGCGTTTTTGCATCAACGCCTCGCACGCCGCGAGTCACCGGCGGTGAAATATAAATAAACCACACATCCTCGCATTAAAACAGGCGAAAGGACCGCGCGACCTTTGAAGTAAGACCTTTCGCGCGCGACCGATTATTCTTTCGTCCTGTTCGCGAACGGCTGTGTTGCGCCTTTTTCACAGCGGCGGTTTCGCGGGGTTCCGAAACTTTCTGCTGAACAAAAAATTAATAAACGTTTATTGGCAGTCTACATGTAAAATGGAGACAATAAGCACATTGAAACGCATTGATATTGATAAAAATTTGAAATTATCTAAATTCTTAAGGATCACACTGAAAAAGCATCAAAATATCAAATAATGACAATTTTTTCTAGTTCCATTTTTTATGAAATTATTCATCATTTTGAAGTAGTGATGTTACTGCAAATTATACTTATTGCTATTCAATTCAAATGATACATTGCTTTATAATCAAGTTATATTTATGTTTAATGCTACACTGCTCAAAAGAAAAAATGAACCGCTATAAAAATCTTTTTCTTTTGAGCAGTGTATAATAACTGTCAATGTTGTATATATTGTACAGATGTGAATATCTTAATAAACACAAGAATTAGAATTAGTAACTGATGAAGCATCAATAATTATAGCATTGATAACAGATGAAGTAATTTAGATAATTTGAAATGATGACTGATTTCAGAAACAATGAAACTAGACAATATTTGATATTTTGTCTCAGTACTTGATATTACTGTTTAAATCAGAAATATGCCCTTTTTATGATTCCTTAAATTTATGTAAGAGATTCCATTTTTCTTTTGTGACAAAGTCTGTCATATTCAGTGTGCAAAATATATAAAAAATGCGCATTTTCAAAATATGGCCTAGCGTAACACAAACCATTAAACGTTTTATGGACCTTTATTAAACGTTCAATTTCAATTTAAGTTTAGTTCCATTAGGGTGGTTTCCAAAGGATCTTAGATAGCGCTGAAAATGCAGCTTTGCTGTCCCCTCAATCAGAACTGTTCTCAAAAGTCTTTAAATGTTTCAGTTTGTTCAATTCGTTTTTACTTGATTTTCAAAGAGACTGCTTATGACGAAGGACAGCCATGTCGACCGTGAATAATGCGATTCCGAGGGAAATTCAAATACAACTGCCGCGGCGTTCATTTCCCATGCAAATGTTACATTCTCGTGTACGCGCGGTTCGTTGTCTTGCGTAAACCGCGATTTCCTCAGTCGCCTGAGGATAAGGTCAAGGAGATGAAAAAATGCGGCGTGCGTTCGCGCGAGTTATGGATTCGCTATTACGGCCTACAAATTGCCCTGCCATTTTTGTCCCGCGCCACGCTAACTCCGTGAGCGCATCGTGCGCAACAATAACGCGCGCCACGTTTCTGGCCTTAACGCGTTACATTTGTTTTCGTTGCATCGCGGCAAATCGCTGTCCTAAATTCCCGGTGCGCCGGCGTTGTTTCCCGTTTAACTGTTAGCCGGCTTGACGTTACGCGACGAGGCTCTGGCATCGGGGAAATAAATCGTTCGATTATGATTGTAATGTGGAATTAGCTCGCGCCACTCACTTATGCGGTTTCGAAAACAACTCGTTCTGCCGTTCAAAATTCAAGCCAGTCTTCATCAGTCTTTGTCGAAAGCGTGGCACGTGGAAATCTACAGTTATTGCTGCGTCGGAATTTTCTCTGAGAATTTTTTTTCCATTTTTTTGCCACCGAGTTGGAATCGGTTTTGTGGAATCTAGGAAGGTGGAATGATTGTCTTACTTTCGTCAAACATGCTCGTGATTGAAAGAAAATATGAAAGAGTTTTTATGATACATTGCTCAACTTTATTATGCTGGTTTTCCATTTGTTCAGTGGTTTTCTACAACTAATTAGGACTGCTTATATAGTCAGTAGTTGGGATATTCAACGTTCAGTTTAATATGACTCTGTTTTGTGTTTAGCCTTTGACATCTTTTATATTAGCAAATTTGGTAATCATTAAAAAACAATTTAATTCATTTATTAGGTAAAAAATAAGTGATCAATTGAACCACCTAAAAGACAAAATTTCAATGAAAAATAGATTGATGATGACTGGATCATTCCATCATCTAAATATTAACGCTTTTTGTATGAAAACTATGGAATTTCTATTAAACTAGGCATCTTATTCGCGCAAACTATGTTATGCATGAATAAGATTCCATTTCAGATTCTGTCATAAGAGTTAACATTAATAAATTATATAAATAAATAAAAATATGTTTAACATTAATAAATTATCATCTTATTCAAGTAAAACATGAAGTGGTATAATTTTCGACAGATTTTTCTTGTTCAACCTAGAGCTACCTAATTCAGCTCTTGTTAAAAGAGAAATAACGATCATCTAAAACATTCACACAGAAATTTCGTCAAATCCAACAGGACCAGGGTTGTTGACGATAACGAATCTGATACTATTTGTTAATCATAAATTCATTAATTCATAACGTTATCCATGCTTTTTACACTCTAAGAAATGGCATTTTCAGTGGTATCATTATGAAATTATACCTTTCAAAAAGGTTTCTATTCATAGTAAAGAGATTCTTTCTCTTGTCCAATACTGAATGGAAAATCCTTTTATTTGTTTTATTTGACTAACAATTTCAATTGACCATTGAGCATCAATAGGACACATCCTATTCCTTTTAATACAAAATTCCACTATCTGGACTATACAACTGGACTATAAGTGCCCACTACAAGTTCCCTAATACGAAAAATGGTCACTTTTCAATATAGGTCAATGCTATTTAATACATCATTAGCATGGACAAATTTCTAATTCAAACCCATTCGTTCTAATGACAGCTTCAATGAGATTCAGTAAGAATTAATTTATTCTTTAAACGAGGGAATTCATCCCAACCACTGCCTGTGCTTCGATCCACTTGTAGTCAAGTGGAGATCGGCGTCGGCGTTACGAAATCGCGAGTGAATCCATTTTTCATTCGCCGCTCGAGACGCTCAATCCCGCGGCGGAATCAATACATTAAGTAAACAGAGATGTAAAGGTTAAATAGTTTATTTCACATATAAAATACACTATTTATTTTGATTGATGTATAATACAAATCAAGAAACGGAACGGCGTGATAAATCGGATAAAACAGTCGTGTTCTTTGCTCGGTGACGCAACGGTTCCCAGGCCGTCGGGACGCTAAAGTGTAACAACTTATTGTGGCGCGGGGCATTTGCATGCGCAACAATCAATATGACATTTTAGCGCTTCGGCATTTTGAGAGCCCGTATGTAAAACAAAGTTATGCGCCGGGAGAACGTAGGACGATGTGTGTTCTTGAAGCTCGTTTGACACTTTCACCGGCCTCTCGGCGTTCGTTCCTTCCTCCGCGAGGCAATTCCTCCGCCGGGCTGAATTTGAGATCATTTCCCCCCGCTCGAATAATAATAATAACGGCAACGCGTCGCGCATTAACATAAATTTCCGCTCCTGAATATTGCATCGGACGTCATTTTTTACGACGGCCGTTCGATACTCCGTTGACATCGCTCAACGTCGGCCCATTTGCATCCTTTTTTCCCGTGTTGCCATTATTAAGGATACTTACTCGTCCGGGAGAAGGGAAACCCCCGATATAATATTCGATAAATAAATTATAATTATCTATGATCAATGTTTGTTTTATTATTGTTATAATTTGTTGAATTAACCCTGAAAAAAATTGTGGATAGAAATTAATAGAAAAGAATAGGATTTTTAGTGAAATTCAGCATTCATTAGAATTGACTGGAATTTATTTTTCGTTTTTGAATGCTAACAATAGTTGAATGAATTACAATTCAAAGTAAACTATTTCAAAATGTTAACCCAGTGAAAAAATCTCATATTTTATATATGTGAAAATGACATGATTTCTCATATGAGAACTCGTACGATATCCAATTTCAGATCTTAGATGAGAAATGCAGTATGAGATCTCACGTCCCATATGATATTGTTTTCACAGGGAATCTAACTGGAATTGAAAAGAATAGATATTTATATTATAGATATTTATTATTAAATATTTAGGAATTCAACATGAGCTTTAAAGAATTCAAAATTCTTTAAAGTTATAAACATTAAACATGAACTGTTTATCATACATTTCATTTTCTCTTAATTATAAAAATGATTTCTGATTTACTGAATTCGTAGAACAATTTTGAATGTTCGAAAAATAAGGTTTTAAAATTTTTGGAAGTAATAGTAAACAAGTTACAACAATAATTAGACCAATATTTCCCATTAAAACTAAAATTTTCATACATTATATTTTATGTCCCCCCTTCCCCTGCACCACAAGAGTGAGTATCCTTGAAACAAAATTTATGCGCGACCGCGCATTAAAGTCCCCGACGATGGCGCCGGAAAACGCATGAAATTTTTCCGAAAGTCGGCGCGCGTTGTTCGAAAGACTTTAACCGGTGAAAGTGCACAGGGACGGTCAAAAACGAACCAGTTCACGTCGGGAGAAAAAAAGCCGCGGCAGAAAAACGCCGAGTTTCGCCGAAAGAGTCGTAATACAATCGTTCGCTACGAGCTCGCGTGCGCTTTTTTTCGCTCGCGCGGATAATCATTCGCGGTGGACCTTATACGTCGGTTTCGTGCGGGTTTATCGAAGGTACATTAGAGCGGCTCGAAAGTTCCGATTTCGTACGATTACACAACGCGCGTAATAAATATCACGAGGATCACGGAATCTTTAAGTACTCGGTCGTTTTGTACGGTGGACGGTGAGAAGAGAATTTGGACTGTGTGTGGACTCGGTGACGTCGGGCGTTTTTGCTTTCCCGTTTGTCACCTGGGGTGCAATAAATAGTGTAATTTCGAGTCCAGTGGGTTTACGCTAAAGAACGTTCTAAATATAAAATATCTGCATCTCATTACATATATTAACTTAATTGATAATCGTCGCTTCTGAACGCTAGTATTTACAATAATACGCATTACTTAACGCACACTGAATTCGGTACCTCTGATTACATCAATTTTCATCACGCGAGATTAAGGGGCTTGAGTCGAAAGGCGTTATTCTTTTTCAATCATTTTCGTTGACGGGCAATTTTGTGGATTATGTCGGAGGATGCCAATTGTCAAAATTGCGGATTTAGGATTCTTTAATCAATTCATTACCAAATTATCCCTATAGCAAACGGTGGTTCGTCAGACAGAAGTTACTGGATTAGTGTATTTTTATTTAATTTTGTTTAGATATTGATTTAATACTTGAGATAAGATCAATTTTCTTACTGTGGGAGAATGTTGTGAAACGTATAGACATGATTTTTATAATGGCTTATCGCTAAAAGTTTGTTTCGCATATTCAAAGTGAACAAAATCACGAGAAACAAACTTTTGTCGAAAATAGACTATTAAAACGGATTTTTTATCGTCTATTTTCGACAAAAAAGTCTAGTTTCGACTTCAAAAAGTTGTTTCTACCCCAAAATAATTCCAAACGAATTTGAACCCATTCTTTGTCTTTTTTCTAATCCTATCAGGAGTTGTTCTAACTCCGACTACTTATCTCACTGTAGGAAATTCTTAATCCTAATTTCAAATGTTTAATAAATTCTCAAAAATTCGAATACATTTTCCTACGATTTTTTATGGTATTTCGACAATTGGCAACGTTCGACGTCACATAAAATCGCGTGGCATAGCAGTTGTACCTCCGTTATAGTCAAATATCAACCGTAACGAAATCGTGTCAAGTGTCAATGGGCGTTCACCCGCGCGAATTACAATTATTTGATACAAATAATAGAACGGGGGCGACAGTTTCGAATAGTGAACGATGCTTTCGAGACGGCGTTCGAGCGAACAAGTTTAGTCGACTACTTCGAAGACAATCTTTGGAGACGAACGGGGCGTGGAGGAAAATCAATTCGCGAATGCTCTCCACGCGCTTGACAGCTCGGTTTGCGCACTTTACGTCTAGATTGTTAGTACTTTAGAGCTACACGAGTGTACAGTGCTGCATATATATATGACAAGTTATTACATAAATATAACGACTCTAGTCACGATTATTAAGAGGTTCTTGGGCGACACTCTGAACACTCGAATTTCGTTTGGAGGAACTGCAACAAAGTTGCAGATATCTATCGGGGATTGCTCAATCGTGTTATTGAAATGAACCTGTGAAATTATAATGACGGGTGACGGAGGAACGGAAAAGAGAGAGGCAAAAAAGTACTCATTCACGATTCAATCGACGTTAAGAAAACAACAAATTAATGTGGTGATTGATGGCGACGCGGAGTATAAATAAAGCGTTCGTTGGGTGCAAACGGTAATTCACTTGACGTTAATTGTGAGAAAGTATAAATTAAGAACTATTTCTGTGTTAAAGTTTCGCATCATTTCCGGGGAAATGAGTATTTTGGAATTTTCATAACGTAAATATTCTAATTCATATGTAATTAATTCCGGAATTAAATTACATTAAAAAATTCCAAAATATTGTTATTTCCAAAAAAGAATGAGCATTTTTAATACGAGTTGAGATTTCTAGGTTTAAAAAAATGCCATTAATTTTTTTTAGTGACTCGATTAGGCAATTTCGGGCGTGTTCAAAATGTCGACTGGATCAGAGGTGGGTTCCTAAGTACACACATGTAATTGTTTTCGATCGAATCGGTTTCGAAGAGTTCGCTCGATCCGAGGACCGTTTTGTACACGACGGGACAAGGTCGTAAGGGATCATTTGTCCGTCGACACAGAGGTCAGGAATTTACACACATTCTAAGCGTAGGAGTAGAAAAGTTGACTCGATCCGAAAACTTAAGATTATTGAAGACAGCGCCCACCCCTGCATATACATACAATACTTTATGTACACAAGAATATATCGGTATCATTGACATTCAGAATGTAGAGATATGTGGGAATTATGTTATTCTCGCGTTTATTTACAGGGTGGACCAGCCACCTAAGACTTTCTGGCAAGATATCCAGGGGGAGCTTTGAATTCGACTGAAACGTTTCCTTTTTTTCTTATTTTGAATGCATTTTGTCGAAAAATGTAATTCAGTTGAGGTACGTTATTGGGTAGCGACATTCAAAACCTTCCTGGATAGTTTGACCGCAGATTCAACGAGATCAGACAAATTTTTTATTTAACAGCGCGGACTCGCGTATCGTATACAAGAAGAAATAACACTTGCGTCTAGTCGCTTGCGATTGCAATTCAAAAGTTGCTATCGAATGAGCGGTTTCGGTGAACGACGGCTCTTTTCGATATTTGGGTCGAGATTGGTTGAATGAATTTCTTCGGCCGATTGAATTAGGCTCAGTCGTATCGAGGAAATTCATTGGCAAGACTTGAAGTAGTCTGACTGTATATTGTAAATATCAAAATAAATTTGGCAGAGGAATTGAAATAAATTTCAGTGCGAATAGAATATTTTTTTCCTAAAATAACTGAAAAAATTACTAATATGCAAATTCCCGGAAACACTGGAATTTTAAATTCGAATTTTATATTTCATGTCATCTCTACAGTTTTACTGTAATTTTCACCTAACAACTTAAAAATCTACAGTTTTCTTATAGTGCAATTTTCCAACAATTTTCGAGGATATAATCAATGAGTAAAAAATATCTTCTTTTAACACAAAATCATGAAAAATTGCCTAAATTCAGCGAAAATTTCCTATTTTGACGGTTTTTACTTTTATAACCATTTCAAAGTGAGAATACTTCAAGAACTGCGCTTTTCTAATAAAGAAACGAAGCCGCAACGTTAATAACTTTTGGCGACCGGCGATTTTCTTCGAGTACCAATCGGTCGGAATCTCGTGAGTCTTGTGACGTTAAGAATCGGGCCTACGATCACTTTGCGTGCTGCTTTGGGAGGTGTCGTTTCATGTGCAATGCGAGATGATCGCTCCTTGCGAAGGAGCGCTCGCAGACCGCGCATTTGAACGGCTTGGCGCCCGTGTGCTTTCGATAGTGTCGCGTCAGCTCGTCGCTGCGGGCGAATCTCCACTCGCATTCGGGCCACTGGCATTGGTACGGCTTTTCACCTGCAACAAAAAATCCGAAATATTACACTTCATATTTTTTTACATTTTACTTCATATTAAAATAATAATTGATTAAAAAAGAATTTCTTTTTTCTTTTAGAGATTGAGAGAGTTAAGGAAATCCAATGAAATCTTTGTCGTTGAGGAATTCGCTATTAGGAATAAATTGGAGAACTTAATAAAATATTAAATGAGAAACTGCTACAAAAAGACTTAATTTGTATGATTTTAATTATTAAAAACGTTGAAAACCACCTAAACATTGAGGTAAAACCTCTTAATTTGGATCCCGTCAAAATTAGCACTATAAAAATCTTCCTGATCTTACAAAATGCAGAAAACGTCTCGTTCCCCGACTATTTGCATCACCAATCAACGCAAAACGATTGGTTAACCTAAATCCAGGAAGATGCATGTGTAACCGTCTAAAACACCGACATTACTCATCTCCAAACAAATTAATCTTCCACGGTTCGCCGTGCAGGAATTTCCCCTCGGCTTATTAATCGTCCATCCGCGTTAAACGAAGCGCCGAGATTCGTCTTCTCGCAGCCTCGATATCAATAACAGAAACACCGTCTTCGACTTTAGTCCGGGCCGGTTAATTAAGGTGGTTATATCATGGAGGGCCTTTTATTTAAGGCGACTAGTAAAATTCATATATTATTAATAGAATATTGTTTTTTTCCTTACACGTTTCTTAAAGTATTTTTGATGATAATTCTTAATACTTGATATTAACTTTGTTAATTTAGTAGATTAATATTGTTAATATTAATAATATTTTATTAATATTTTATTACTTTTCTTTAAAATAATTATGCTGAAAGTGTATGATTGATCCATGTTGTGCCATAACAAACGTTTTCCTATTTTAAAAGTCATAATTTAAACAATATTTTTATGCATAAATATTACGTAAGCCAGAACTGAAAATTGATAAAAAATAAACATTTCCTATGTTAGTCCCATTACCAATATTCACTAGCTGGATTGAGAGTTTTTAATATCAAAATTAGACAAAAATATATGCATAGGCTCTAAAAAAATTCTCGATGGCGTATAAAAATGAACATAAATCTATTCCTTACTGTACACAATAGCCTATTTTTCAATAATCGATTTATTTAAACAAGTTCATGTTGCGGTAACATCCTTAAACAGTCCAAAATCGGCCGATTCACCAGCTCGTTTATGACATTAACGCGCGCCGGCCGGCGGAATATATTACGCGCGCAAAAACGCGCGCCGAACGACAACAAACGCGCTGATTTGTAGGATGACTTTTAAGAAGAGATTAGATTAGTCGAACCGTTACTTTCTCCACAATGTAAATTGTTAATTCGTGTATAATGTTTGACATTTTTCTAATCGCGATATTTATGGACCCGGCGCACGTTATAATACGTGTGTACGAGTGCGCGCGCATTAAGAAACGTGGCTTCCTAGCAGCCGGAATGTACGCGAAACTATCGCCGAGCGGCGCGATTGGGCAATGTTCTTTACGAGTCGATAAAAACGAAATCGTGATCCTTTCCAATTGCGCTAACCTTCTTCTCATGGCGAGCGCATGTGCCGCGCGCGACCGTGCCTGGAGTATCACTGCTTTCGATAAGCCGAGGTACTTTTTTCTGTCTTTTTTTTCATTTCGACACCTCAAAGGAATAGCACTGTATAGTCAAACAAACAGTTTGGTCAAATGGACCAAATGGCTTAGTTGAATAAACAATTATTTGGTTGGACTAGATAGATTTGTTCACATCGATATAAGCCAGATAAAATGTACATTCGGGCCATATATGGCAGACCTATATTCCGTAAAGTGATTTTCTAATTATTACACTGAAGAAATTTTAATTACTAAATCTCAAATTACAAAATTGAAATGTATACCCATAAAACGCTTTTGGTCGATATGTTTATCATAGTTTTCAAGAAGATTTTTTATCACATTAATTTAATCTGTAATTAATTGGTTTTATTAACTGTAATTAATTAATTTTAATTACAGCTTTATCCTTTTTTATTTTATTTTGCTGTAAATCTAAAACTTATTTGAATTTATTGCTATATTTTTTGTATTAAAAAATTTAAAATTAATTTATCTCATTTACAAATATACCCTACAAACATACTAATCGACTTTATTCAATTAATCTTTTCAATACGTGGAAACTTAAAACATCTATCTGACGCTGATTGAACCTCGTTTCGTCGGGATTACGAAAATCGAACGGTGTCAGAGTTCACGAAAAGAAATCGACTCGTGCGGTTGTTGACCTCGAGAAAAATCGACCGAGTCGTTTCGTCGAAAATTGGTTTTCGAAATTGGTATCTGGAAACGCGATGAAATCGACGCTTTTCAATTACTTTTCTTTCGTCCCTGCTTTTTAATTTTTTTTCAATCATTGTATTCTAACGCATTAGGTCGTATCACAACATGACGCGGTGCAAGTGTCTAGCGGTTTGTCCATTTTTCATATATCAAACGACTCGCGGTGCCGGTTGTACGGTGACAAAGCGCCTTTTAATTATCACGTCGGCTGTAATTGAAAAGTGGATGAAAGGGATTGCGGCGATATTTGCCCCGCAAACGGGACAAAAAGCGGCCACTTTCGTGCGCGAACGATTCGCCGATGAAAGTGCTAAGTGGAATGCAGCCGCAGGAAAAATATTGTTTTTCCGTGTCGCTCGATGGAATCCTGACATTTCCAGCATAAAGGGGACATTAATCAATCGGGTCGGAGTTTCTTCGTGCAGAAATAACAGAAACCATCCCTCGAGAAAAATGAGTTGCAGGAATGGGTAAAAATGGAGAGATCTCAAGTGTTGTGGGTGAGATTTGCATCCTTTTTTGTATTAATATTTTTTTATAATGTAAGAAGTTGTAAATGTACCTATTTGTGTTAGTCTGAAGTATTTTGTAATTGCAAAATAGAAGATCATCATTACTTTTGGAGACTACACACCTACTGTGTCCACTTTGAAATTCAATGAATATAAACGCAGTGTGAAATCATTTTGTATAAATATGTTCAAGTATCCTTAAAAAGAAATAAAATCTCTGAAAATCTCTGAAAATCTCTGAAGACCTCGAAAAATGTCTGAAAATCTCTGAAAATATTTCAAAATTGGAGTTGTCAGAGGTTTTCCGAGATTTTTAGAGAAAACTCTTTAAATCTCTGTAAATTTCTAAAAAATGTTAAAATAATTGTTCCTGTTATAATTTTTTCAGAATTTTTCAGAGATCTTCATTTTTCTCTGATAATCTCTGAAAAACTCTGACAGTTTTGAGATGTTTTCAGAGATTTTCAGAAAATTTATTTCTAGAAGTTTACTAATTAATACTAATACTAATACAAATAGTCACAAATGAACGCCTTAATTAAAAACATCCTTTGTACCTCCAAAATAAAATTACCTCTTAAATGTTTACAAACATTATGAAGTGCAAAATTATCTTGCTACCAATTTCGCACTAAACTTTCCTCGTAAAATATGAAAATGCGTCTCAATTTCGTTAAAGGCTAACACAAATCGTTTCCCAACTTTTACTCCAACAAAACATTTCCTTACACTAACTCAAGCAAACAATTATTCATATTACTAATTAATTCTCCTCATCTTAGTCTACCTACACACCGTAAAATCGGTTGCGCGCAGCCGATCGCTCTCGTGACCTTTCGTCCGCGAAAAATGGCGCTCATCTCGCGCAGCCCACCCGATGATATTAATTGCCCGGGCGTATCTCGATCTCAGCGCGAAAAACACGCTGCCGCGGCGTTTTTTGCGTCGCCGTCGATTTCTCACGCGCCGATCGATCGGTCGATCGGAGCCCACGCGCACCCGCACGAACCGCGCCGATTTCGCGGCGCTCGGTCCGCCGAAAGTCGAGCGCCACGGCTTTTTTGCCATTCCCGATTTGTCACGGCATTTCATCGCGCGCGACGTCGTATATCGACGTTACCGTAAAGGAAGTCATTAGAGAACAAAGCGCTGCTCTTTTGCGATAGATACGATCCTACCTCAAGATGCCGCCGCGCTGACCTTTAACTGTAACCGCATGCCGCAACGCTCACCTGTAGGTTATTACATTAGAAAGGAATGCGCCTGCATGATTTTCAGCAAAGTTCCGTCGTCGCGAGCGAAATTTCGCTGTAGATCACACGTGTACGCGTGCTTTCGGCCGGTTTTTTGTTGTCGCAGTGCGGGGGAGGATTGGTGCAGGTTCGAGGGGATTTTATGGGAAGAGAATGGAGCGTTTGGTTCACGCAAAAGTTAGGCTGTAAAGAGTTTTTGATTGAAATGAATTCAAAGGAATAGGATTGTACAATTCTGAATTAAGAAGCTGGTCAGTAGAAGGTAGAGAATTTGAAATATCAATTTAAAAAAAAATCGATTTTTTTAAATCGATTTCCATTCCTCAGAAGTTGGAAAAATATGGCATACATAGCATTGTTATTTTATATTATAACAGAAATGTACAACTTATGCCATTCAGAAATATAAATAATTTGATCTATAATGGAAGGTCTGAAAAGCTTAACCTATAATTTCAGTTTTCTGTTTCGTTTCCTGAACTGAATGTCATAGAAAACATTGATATTGGATTCTTCCTGATTGTGAATTGAGATTTGTACAATTCTATTTTTAAGAACTTGAATCGGTAGCTAAAATATTAAATATTAAAAAACATAAAAAAACTGATACGCATAAACATAGAACTTTTTAGTCGACTTTTTAATGACCTCTTTTTACGAAGGCTGTTTCAAAATATCAAATTTTAGAAACTTGTTGAAACCCCTTAATTTTAGAAAATTGTTAGTAATTAAGTTTCCTTAACTGAAAATTTACTCAGTTGCTTCTCGTAAGCAGTATCCATATCATTCCTGACATCAGAACCTCCCCACCGCCAAACACCTGTACTCAAAACCGATCAATCCAAACCAATCAAAATTTCATCGCCTCCCTATCTGGCTCGCTGCTTACTTATCTGGCGCTCCGGCGTGAGAATCCAAACGGTTTTGTAATACCGATTTTTCGGCGCCGTAGAAAGTCGCGTAGCTGCGGATTTGTGTTAACTCACGTCTGGCGTCGATCGCGCGCCGGCCGGCCGATAATTTTGAGAATTAACGTTACGTACTGGCGATAATTACCGTTGATAGGCCCGCTGAATTATGGCTTTTTTGCCGACGCCCTGGAGAAAACGCGATTTTCGTGATCCGCTTGCTTTACGGGTTCGCGCGGAAATGTCCGCGACACGAGAGATGTGGGTGATTGTTGTTTGTCAAACGAAATGAGAGTTCGGAATGAAACGGCTGAATGGAAGGTTGTTAACCCATAGTTAAATTATTAATTCGAATCAAAACAAAAATTAGTTGCATACAAAAATATTCCAATAAAAATTCTTTTGATTCAACAGGATTTTTCGTCTGATATTTGCTCGAAAAAAATTTGATTCGATGCCAAACAAACAACTTTTCAAATTTGTTTGGCTTTAATAGATTTTCTAATTGGGTCCATTTGGAACTTGGAATGCATTGAAAAATGCATTTAAACAAAATTATTTTAATCTGAATAATTAAAGTCCAGTATAATATAATTTGATTGCACGTATATGTTGTAAACTTACTTACAATTTTAAGATAGACTCAATCATAATTTAATTTCCCATTTTCTTTTCAAAACGAAAGGAATGAAAAGATGTTCCTTTTGTAGGCAAAAGAATGTTTCTCTCAGTGTGAACGTCCCACAATGATCCAGTTATGTAAAGCGCGACCGCAAATGAATTATAAACAAATATGGCGCCTGAGCGTGCGGTATTGCCGGTGATTTGACTTTTCGAGATGCAGCGCGGTTTGGGTTTAGCATTGCTAATCGCGCTCATTTACATCGCGGCGAAACGGTTCAACTTGTGACTCTCTTTCGCGCGATTAGGCGTTAAAGTCTCCGGCGGTTCGTTGATGGTGTCAAACGTCGAGATTCGCAGACGGAGAGAATAGTGGAGTTGGAGACTAAGTGTGCTTATTTGCATTGAGATTAAAGGTGTACTGAGGAACATGTTTAGTTGGGACAAGCAAAATTTAGATAAATCAAATAAATTATTGAATTAACTAAATATCTATTATGAAAATAAATCATTTATTTATTTACAAAACTAAATAAATAAAAATGTAGATTTTAAAGTAATAAAATTAAGTCGTTAAACAAAAATTAACTTTTCACGTTTCTAAATTTGTAGTATGTTTTTTACTTGGCATTTAGCAACAGTTAATGGAGTTCTAAAGTTTAAAAGAAGTAGTCCAGTTAGACGTCTCGTTAGAACAATTTGTTCGTATTATCCGGATTGTTTGTTTTTACGTAAACTAACTTTCACGTAAAATTATCCTAAGTGCATTCCTGTATCACCACTCGGTTCGCTCAAAATCCACTCCGAGTTCGTCGGGTTGCAATACGTATTGTACACGTAACGTACCGGCCTTTTTACCCGAAAAAAAACCCTCTACCCGTAGCAACTCGGCACTTACCGAAGATTGCACAACATTTTGTATAACGTTGTAATAATATTCGTCGCAAATGTATATTCCCCGTAAATAATACTCCTAGAAACGGGCTTTATGCAACCATTACCGAACCGTTGCAGTTTTGCATTTAAATGGTCGAAATCATAATAGTTATCGGCGATTCGGTTGCGTACGCAAGTACCACGATCCTCGACGAAGAACTTTTGCGAAACGAAATAAAAATGAAGTGCTGCAAAATGCACCAAGCCAAGAAAAAGAAATCAAAATTCAACTAAATTTGAATTTTGTTGAATTTTGGCATTTTTATTTTATTTTATTAATCGATTAAAATATTCTGTACAACATTTTTTTGTGATGGTTATGTTTCCATTAATATCTTTTCCGTCTGAATGGTTCCAAAATTTGTTTGAATTTTGGAAAATCAAATTTAAAAAATGTTTTCAATCAAACGCAATGAAGAGTGTTAAATTCGGTGAAGATTCGAGAATGAAGGCAGGAGATAATGCCGAAGTTGGAAGCGTTGATCGAGCAGGAATGTTGCTCGCCTCGCGTCCGCCCGCGAGCTGGCACCGCGGACGCTTGTGCGCATGCGCGCGCACCCGAGAAACAACTCTCCGGCCCGGGATCGCTAGTGAATGCACCGATTGGCGCGGCGTGGCGTTCATTCAAAACGATCGCCACGTGCCCGAGGCTCTCAACCCGTTAACTACTGTTTTCATAACCTCGACCACCGGTTAGCCGCGAACGTTTATTAAGCGAATCAACGTCTCGCGCCCAAATTACGAACATTCTACATTCATCATACACTACTTAAATTTCAATCTCTGCCCTGAAAAACAGTTTAAATGGAAACGAAATTGTAGTCTAAAACAAATTTAAAACTTTTTTTTAAATGTAGTTCCAGTTGAAAAAATTGGTTTTGCATTGACTATGCATTGATGGAAAATTTTAATTTGAATTTCTTTTCCGAAAAAATATTAAAATGGATTAAAAATCACTTCAAGTGGAAATTGTTTTGAAAAAAAATGGTATTAGCCGAAGTTGTCTGAAAAGTTTTTAAAATCTAAGATTTTAAAAACAATCATCGGATGATTATATTTTAAATCGTCAAAGTTCTAATCCCAGTCGGGAATTCAATTATTTCGACCAATCGTGGAATTAAAATAAATAACGGTCCAACTTTAACAACGGGAATGAGACTGTGATATTCACAGTTGCATTTTATAATTGGCAACGTTAACTAATATCCTTATTGTTCGGCCAAACATTTTTTTGTATCAATTTTATTAGCGACGTTCAATTAAATCTGCATCCAGTCACGACTTGCGTACGTACGGAATCGTGTGTCGTAGCAAATCATTTTTAACGCAATTAGCGATAATAATACGCCGCATTATAACTGTTTTCGATAAGAATGATCGACTCGTGAATATCGCACGTAATTAATTGCGCGCAGCGCCGATCCGAGGCACGCTCCATTTGGTATCCGTCGATTTTTTGTCGCGGAAAGATACGCCGCGCGATAAATGTCAGCGGCGAAAAAATGCATTCCCGAAACAACACGCGGGAACATTTTTTTCGCGAACCAATCGAAAGGCCGAGTGGAAACCGCCGGCACGAAAAAATGGTTCCCCAAAAAATCGCGTCTCGACGAAAAAAGCCGCCCGGTCGTTACGGTCGCGTCTATTCGACCTTATTTGTGCCTTCAACTTTCACAGAATAAACGTCAACGCGGAGAAACAAAATTGTCCGTGTTTTGTGATGTATCGTCGTAATTTTTCATGTACCTTGTCGGTACGTGCATAATATTCTCGTTGTGTAGAAACAAGGTACCCCAGTTTTCGGTTGTAATGAAATGCGCGAGTAGCGTACCACGCCAACTATATAAAAAAGCGTGATGGATACGTAATGAGCGCGGTGTACCAATCTACGGTAATGTGTTTTTAATTAAGCGCTGCTGTAATAATACAGTTAGAATAAATGTTTCTGTTTCGAGTTCATGAAATAAATGTTGACATGGTACCGTTACCGCGGGTATAGAAGGATAGACGATATCTCATTAAAATAATATCAAACGATCGCGTGTTTTCTGGGTGAAACAATCGATTAACTTGCGGCAAAGTTGTTCGACAAATTTCTACATTCTCTGTCGATGAAAAGATATTAATAATGGCAAGGAATATTTATTGACTGTCAGCCTGAGGGTGGAACGAGTTGTAAATGTAAACAGAGGTTGTTTACATTCAAATGGATGTAAACACGATTTTGTTTGTTTTGAAAACAAAGGTCAGTTTTCGAGTAAATGTATACACAATGTAGTCAGGCATAGAAGTACATTGGAATTGTAGGTAAACAATTGTTTGTTTACATTCTAAGGGTACGTAAATAAACGTTTTTTTACATTCTAAGCGTATGTAAACAAACGTTTATTTACATTCTAAGGGTATGTAAACAAACGTTTATTTACATTCTAAGGGTATGTAAACAAACTGTTGTTTACATTCTAAGGGTATGTAAACAAACGTTTGTTTACATTCTAAGGGTATGTAAACAAACTTTTGTTTACATTCTAAGAGTATGTAAACAAATATTTATACATTGTTTACATAAACAAATGTTTGTTTACATTCAGAACGCATGTCAAGGCAGAATACAAACAGAATGTAAACAGTATCTTGTTTATATATGAAAGGAATGTAACATGTTTACATACAAACGAAACGCAAACAGCTTGCTTACCCCCAGAATGTGAATATGATACAATGAATTGTATCTTTCGTTACTGTGCACCATTGTTAAATCCGATTTTGCAAACCTCGTCAGTGTTTCGTCAATGTAATAAGCCGTTCACACGCCTAACAATTAATTTCCATTAAAGTAATCCGCAAAAAGTTTATACGATCGACCGAAATAAACGACGTCACGGAAAAACTCAAACGACTTGCGTCATAACTTCGCGCAGAGTGGCTAGGCGTAATTAAAAGCATAAACTTTCGTAGCTACTAAAGCCCGCTAATTAACGACACTATAACCATTTTTATGAATACCGCGCGAATCGTCGAATAATTTATTTGCCCGTGACAAAGGTGAACGCGCGCCGCGTCAATAAAACGCGGCGTTATTATCTAATTAATTCCAAATTGTCCGGCCGGGCACTTGCCATCCCATTCAATTAAAGCCCGCGTCGAAACATCGCCGATAGCTATAATCGTATTGTCGTTTGCATAATGGCCGGCGGGAATTCTTCGCGCACTTTTTCCCGCGACTTTTAATTGGTCGCGGCGAAACCGCGGGATCCTAACCGAAACCGAAAGTTAAGTTGTTCTTCCCCATCGGGACTTTGCGGTTTGAGTTTTTCTATTTTAAAACAATCGTTAGAATACTTTGTAGACTTGAAGAATTGTAAGATTCTTCAACCAAATAACAAATTGGTTGAACAAATACAGGTCCATTTGTTGTTGGGGACTTTTTTTTATATTTTGAACAATTTAAAGAAACTTGTATTTTTTAATTCGCAAAAGATTGATATTTAGACAGTCTTTAGTTGTCGACACCAAGA
The DNA here is from genome assembly GCA_022817645.1 of Ceratoteleas bidentatus. NCBI lineage: Eukaryota > Metazoa > Arthropoda > Insecta > Hymenoptera > Scelionidae > Ceratoteleas > Ceratoteleas bidentatus. The sequence goes on from JABFPB010001824.1 coordinate 20,209, forward strand.
TAAGCAGACGATAAACAGAAGAATGGTATACCCTATCAGAACAGGAACGTTTAAGAATCGTTTTTGAAATGTATGTTCGCCAAGGTCTGTGGGGAACGTTAAAGAAACCTTTCTACAACGTTACAAAAAACGTTTCAATAATCATTTTTAAAAACGTTACCTAATTATTTATAAACAGAAACCTAATCATTTATAAACTGTTTACATAAATGCATAGCTAATTGATAACTCTTATCAACTCTTATCAAATTTGGAAAAACCTTTCCTAAACTTACTGGGAACCTTATCAAACAAATGTTGGGAGGTTATGTTCCATTTACAAAACATCCTTAAAGTTTCGGTTCTGTTGGGGTCTTTTGGTGCAAATAAAAACTAGCGACTTAGACATAACAGTCGAAAAAACTAGAGTTGGCACCCTCTAGTTTTTTCATCTCGTCGGTTCCATTCAATTCGCCGAAATGAATGTCCATAGAGTGCGCGACTCGAGATAACGATTCGAAAGCGGTTTACATCCTATTTAAGAAGCCATCGGCTGTGTATCGGCGTGCGCGTGCGCGCGGCACATCTCGACATAAAGGTGCGCACACACGTGCACGAGCGCGCAAAGTTATGGTGGCATGTTTTGGCTCGGGTGTGTGAGTCCCGCGTGTACGGGGAGACACGCCGAATGTGGGTCGCTGACTTTGCGATCTGGACGCACACGCCTCTACGCTTTACGCTTTATGCGCGACTCGCGCAGATAATGTCCCTCGCGGCATCGGATATAACCACGCCCTGCCCTCGCCGAGGATGCTTCCGATCGTTTTCCCGTTCGATGAATCGACTAAACGCCGCTGACCTAATTATCGATCGGTGGCGAGATCGAGTTTTGCGGAGACGATTTTGGCGGTTATGAAGTTTTTTCCTATTGGGTTTTGTAATTGGAGATAGATAGAGGTAGAGGTGTGATAAGTATAGATATTTTGTTGATGGGAACTTACCCGTGTGTATCCGCTGGTGGGCCTTTAAATGCGAGCTTTTGGTGTAGACTTTTGTGCAACCTGTAAAAAGAAAGGGGATTTTGAACGAGAAGTTTTACGTTTTTTATATATTATTTTTATATATTAATTGAATATAAATAAGATAATTTATATTCAAATCGGAGCTTGTTTTATATGATCTGATTACATAAAACAAGCAAAAAACAATGGTTGAAGTTGTTTCTATATATGTTTCTGTATATTACTTTGGTTATACATATGTAAGTACCGGAAGCATGGTTTACTTATATTGTTGTATACTTAAACGGTCTTTCAGTAAAATCAAGCCGGCAATTCCTTTATTCTACCTGGTGTGTAGAAGTATTTAAAAAAATGAGATAATAAAATCTGGTTAAATCATTCCATTGTCAGATAAACTTTGGATTATCAAATTTTGATTAATACTCGGTATTGTTTAGCATCGGATTGGCGAAACTGGTTTACTTGACACATTTTATGGTTAGAATTTTCTCGCTGCAAACGAGTTTCTTAACTACGACTTCAATACTTAACCAACTTTATTTAAAATGAAATTTATTAACTTATTGTTTTGCAGAATTATTTATTAAATTTGAAATAATGTTTGACGAATTACAGTTCAGACAATGAAAAAATTATCTTATTGCTAAAATTACAACTATTCTTGACTTTAAAATTAATTTAATTATTTATTTTATGAATGCAATACTCAAAACTTCATGATCCCACATAAAAACGTTTACATTCGTTACTGGTTAATAAAAAATCTTTTTTATATTCTATGTCAATAAAACTTTATCTACATTATGGGTATATATACTCTAATCTGTGTTTACTTTCTTTATATCGATAAATTACCTTTATTGAGAAATAGAAATTGTTCTTACGAAAACTTAATTCCTTATTCCACTTTCCAGCTGGATCTTTGCAAAAAATTTAACAGTACTAAAGCATTGAATAATATTACATATATTAACAATAATATCTCAATTTTTGGGAGTCCTGGGATTCATTCGAAAATAGTATGAACTATACACTGAGAGAATTCTGAACCTAAAAAGCTTGAGATGGCGCGCTTTATAAACATGACTTTTTTTCACTGCATATTAGGTATCGATTTACGCTAAATTTGCTTCAAATTCGTACTATTTCTGCGTAAAATTCGTCCTTCCAAAAAATAATATGTTTACGCAATAATTGCAAGCGATCGATACCATAATTGCATGATTTTCACTCTATTACAGCATGGAATTCTTGCAAAAATAGGTATGACAGTTGCCATGCTTTTATAGGTTACATCATGTATTTATAGAAGCACGGAGCGCTATCTATGACAGCATATTGCTCTTACTTGTTTAGCACGACTATAGTCTATGCTTTTAAAAGCTGAATTTATACAACTATAGCAGGGAAAGTTAACTTACTGTAATAGAGTGACACCCGCCATACTATAAGAGGTTCAGAATTCTCTCAGTGTATACATCCCTATATAGTTCATACTATATAATATGAACTATATAGGGAGGTTCAGAATTCTCTCAGTGTATACATCCCTATATAGTTCATACTATATAATATGAACTATATAGTACCATTTTTATTCAAATTTACGTTTGTTTTTGTCAATCATGTTGGTTGATGATCATATTACCGTCCCTTCAAAAAAGAAAAACAATCACACGGAAAAAAAAGATCTGACAATTTTACTAAACTTTTTTGCAAACTGAGGTGGTAACTTTTTGGTAAAAATGATCTGTTCTTATTTCTGTATAAGAACAGAAATCGCCAAAATTACCAAACTCTTTAGAACAAAGATCAATACTGTTTGTTATTGTTTGACGA
>JABFPB010001825.1:0-23063 GCA_022817645.1 Ceratoteleas bidentatus
TAAGTCAGACATGATGCACGAATGTGAACCGATCACTATGTGCTGCATTGGGGTAATGGGTAAGGCGTCAGTCTTCCGCTCGAAGAGTTGCGAGTTCAATTCCTATTGCGAACATCAGAAATTTTTTCCGAATTTCATACTCCAATGTGTTCTGACGACATTTCCAAGACAGTTTCATGAATACTTCCGTTGTGACAAATACCGTATTCAGCAATATGGTTCTATACGCCCTCGGTTACCGGGATGGGATCGCATATGGGATCGCGCTTATAGGATCCTATATGGAATGTTACGTGGGATCCCATATGCAATCCCATATAGGATCCCATATCAGATTGCATATGGGATCCCATATGGGATCCACATATGAATGCTACGTCATTTATTTCAGCAGGGCCGTCCCCACATTCTTAAGTTGACTCAATGTTGAACCACTAATACAACAACGTTGAATCAACGTTGCTACAAGGATTTCAGAAACGTTGAATCAACGTAAAATCAAGGATTTTCGGAATGTTGAATCAACGTAGATTCAACTAACATGCTACCTTACGGCATCCACCCCTGAAACCCTAAACCGTTTCCAATCCCCCCCAAAATTTCCTCCACCTCCTCCTCCTCACAAAACCCGATCCCTCCTTCCCAAACCCCGTCCCCGTCGCAGCAGCCTTTCTGCCTACAGCTTCGAATCTCGCGCGCCGCTCAAGCCCGATCCGGCAACGCCGCACCGGCAACCCATCTCCCATCTTCCTCCCGCACCCAGCTCCGCTCGGCTCTCGCTCTCACGCCCGTCCGTGTTCGCCGTCGCGCCAGTTGGCGTAGCAGTCCGCCGAGCTCCACGCACCTCCGTGAACGAGAAGATGGCCGCTCTGCGCTCGGTTCAAGTGTCGACCGTCGCCATTGTTTAGTGTTTAGTCGGTCGTCGGGTTTTCGTCGCGTCTCGATCGGCCGCGCGCCGCCGCCGTCACAATGCCGAGCGCCTCGTTCACGTCGTCGCGCAGCTACGTGCGTAGGTCGCGCAGGAAAGGAGCCAACAGGATTCCGTTACCCTCGCGCACCACTTCTGGTAAGTCCGCCGAGGCCGACCGGGCCGCGCGCCCCCTCCCCCCTCTCCCCCTCCCCCCCACCCCCCCGCCGCCAGCACCGTCGCCGACGCCAATTAAACCACCAAGCGCGCTCCAGCAATGGCGCGCGTATCCGTGCGACTCTTCCCTGTGTGTGTGGCCGTGTGTGTGTCCCTGTGTGGCAGCCCACACACACACACGGGGAGCGAACGCGCTCGCGCGCGCGCATGGGAGAATGCCGCACACACGCGCGCGCCCACCTACATATCGCACGTCCTCGACCCGCCAACGGCGTGTTTGTCCAGTGTTTCTTTGTCCGCGACTTTCGCCGCGGGACGGGCCGCGGCCAATCGGGCCCGCGGCGACGTCCGCCGTCGAAAATCAATCGCCCAGCCCGATGCCCCAACGCCGTCCACCCCCCGCAGAACCCCCCTGGCGCGCCCCCCTCCCGCCCGCCGCCCGATCGTAACACTTGTCAGCGCCCGATTCGGAGCATCTGTTTCGAGCGGCCCTTACCCCTCCCCCCTCCTCCCCCCGCGCGGGGTGCCCCCGCGGTCCGGGGCGCACTTTCGCTCGGGCGACGCGCTAACTGTACTTTCGGCCGCGTTTTTCGGCGAAAGGCCGTCCGGGAGGGGGGCGCGCGCTCGACTGTCAAATTTCCCGGCGACGCGTTATTTTAAATTAGCCGGACGCGCCGCTAAAAATAGACCGCCCGGCTGATAAAGGCGAAAGCGCGGATAAGCTGGCGAAACGGAAAGCGGAAGTCGCGAGCAGTTTGCGGGGATTCTGTGCCGGGAGATTTGTGGGAAGGAAATGATGAGAGGGAGAGAGAGGGAGAGAGAGAGAGAGAGAGTAGGTTGGGTGGAAAAAGGGGTTGTTGTTTGTTGTGGGAGAATGTTATGTAAGTGTCAATGGGGCTTTAATAGCGGCGTTCATTAAAGCATCGATAAGATTGCGCGTCGCAGCGCAATATATTTAATTAATCGCCGAATTAATTATATACCAATAAACCGTCGATAACGTGGCAGATAATGATGTTGACAATGAAACATAATATCCGAGGAAAACGATCTTGGGCCTCGGGCGCGAACGCCCGAGTTCGATCGCGCTTTTGACAGCATTGGAACGGTTCCAGATGGCGTTGGGGTGTGCGTTTGTTCGGTTCCCTTTTCCGGCTGTTCGCCGCAGCGACTAGGTAGACGCTTTTAAATATCGGCGCAGATTAAACTTGGGGAACGGGCGATAAGAGCGCGTTTTAACAAACTGCAGATAGTTAGAGTAAACTTTCCGCTCAGTCCCGGAATTTCGGTCTACACTGGTTTATCAGGGACTATGTTGTAAGATGATTTCGAGGGGAAGAAACCATAGCTTCCAACTTACCTTCCACTCTCTTCCGAACGCCCGAGATAAACGTCAGCAGAGACAAATGTTCTTTCATAAAAACGATGGGAAAGCCGAAACAAACTTGATCCACTTGGTCCCGTTAGACTGAATCCCAAATCCCAAAATACAATGGACTACGTTGTGAAGAAACACTCAGATATGTCAAAGTGATCTGTTTAGGTTAGGACACGTAGCTTGTCATTGATCGAAATTTCTACAATTCAAATCGTTCTAAAACGCGTATAAATAAGTCTCGTATTTATATTCGCGACGCCGTAACTCTATAAATGACCGATTGTTATGTAAACAAATCCTCTCACAACTCAATTTCATATACATTCCTCATTCTTTTGATTCAAAATAAAAACTGTTTTCATGTTACAATAAAGTGATCAAATGTCCCCATTCACAATTCAATGTAAACAAACCGAAAAAAAGAGTTTCTAATGACATTGTACTTTTCAGCAGAGCCATGTGATCTACCATGTCCCACCGCGGCAGCCAATCATCAGATTCCACTGGGCAGTGTCATGGGAGGTGGTGTAGCCGGAAACGCCGGAGTCAATGGCGGAGCAGTTGTGGGCGCAGGGGTGTCCGCCGCGTCCGGGGTGTTGGCAATAGGAAACGGCAGTGGTGGTGCTGGTATCGGTGGCCGATCGTCGCCGAGCGTGTCCGGTGTCGCGGCACCATCGCCATCTCCGTCGCACTCCCACTCGTCCCCGTATGATCTTAGACGCAAAAGCCCGCCACACCCGGACCCGGCGCCAGGAACGAGCTCCGCCATGCCACCTGGTGGCAGCAATATCGCGTCGTCCTTTGGTTCCTCGTATCTTCCAGCACGAAAACGAGTCCGGCGGAGTTGCTCCATCTCCACGGATGGTAATAAAGACAAACTGAGGCGGAGATGAAGTAACATGCTTTTTGTTCATTTCATTTAGGGAATTGCTTAGATGAGGAATATTCTCACAAGTAGAATGTGTAGAAGTATAAATGAAAATAATATTGAAATAAAGAAAGAGAACTCACGAGTCTACTGAACAGTGTTGTATTAAAATTTGATTCTGCACATTCATATTTGTCTGAATGTATTTCAATTGAGTTTTAACTATAGGTCTCTGTACTTTTATTTTTTCCATCTTCTCTGTGTTCAAAATGCGCCTACGGTTCTTATCTGACTTTTCCTGTGGATCACTCTTACAGTGTTGAAGTTGTGAAATGTAAATTGAAATATATAATTATAAATTACATTTTTCCACAAATATAAAATAAATAAAAATTAATTAGTTAGAACGGGAGAAACGAAGAATTATGTGAGAAAAAGTAGGAGGGACAATGAATATGGAAAGAAGAAGCAAAAAAGTGCTCATTTATATTTTAATATCAGGTTTCCTAATAATTTATGAAATGTAGTTGGGGATTAAAACGGTGGATTCCCATTTTAATGACAATTCTACACATTTGGTATGATTAATTGATGTATCCATTTCAAGTGGAATGTTGAAGAAGTGAAAATAAGTAAGAGAAGATTTTGAGTTGAAACGAGCTAATGAAGTATGAAAATATATTACTCATGCGATTATTGTTATCGTACGAGAGGAATTTGCCTGGTTTCCGAGAACAGTTAGCAATTTACATTAAGTTCACTTAGAAGCAGCTACATCATTTGGACTTCTGATAGTATCTGAATGTAAGGCGAAATTAATATCAAAGATGAGTATGTTTACAAAGAGGCTTCCCTCCAACCACATGGAAGAGTTAAATTATACCTTTGATGGCAGGGTCATAAAAAACTGTAGGAGTTTGCCTCAAATCATGCATAGGGATTCTCCGTACGAATACTTAAACTTAACAAAAGGCGTAAATAAATGAATGGATGCGTCACAAATGGAAGCTGTACATTTAAATTAGGCGCTAAACACTTCTGTTTCGGATTCGCGATAAGTAAAAAGATTTGTTTGAAGCATCGTTTGAGGCAAATAAAAGCGCTGGAACAATGCAATTGCAGTTGTTCAAGTGTAAAGATATCTCAATGGCGTTACAATTGACTTGCAGCGAGCAATGTTATCTCGAAGAAAATTGTCCTGCCTTTTGGATTCCGTTCAGAGCCGCTGCCTATTTACGTGCTCGAACAAGTTCATTAAACAAAATAATTACAAAAACAAAGCAGCATTGTAAGAAATAAAAAGTCCGCTGTTTACGTTGCAATGACGAACCACGGTTTATGTAACGAACGTACAATGTAACCTTTGCAACGACTGTTCCATTATCAAAGTCAAATATTCGTTGATTAAAATCATTATGGAACGAATTGCAATTTGTTCGTTTGTTCCGCTGAGCTATAATTATCGAAATGCTGCACTTTGTTGGTTCTCTTTATTGTGGAACTGTGTTCAAAAAGATTAACAATCTGACCCTTCGTAGGCACCAGTATCAGCAATACGGCGGCGCACTACTTGCAGTACGAACTTCCCGACGAGGTGCTGCTGACGATATTCAGCTACCTCATGGAACAGGATCTCTGCCGCGTGTCGCAGGTGTGCAAGCGCTTCCAGGCGATCGCAAACGACACTGAACTGTGGAAGTGTCTGTACCAGCAGGTGTATGAGTATGACCTTCCACTGTTCAATCCGGCGCCGTGCAAATTTGAGTTCGTCCCTCCTGATGACTCAGAGTACCAGAACCCGTGGAAGGAGAGCTTCCGACAACTTTATCGCGGAGTTCACGTACGCGCTGGCTTCCAGGTATACCTTCAGCCAATACTTTGGAAAAAAAACACTCCAAAAATATGAAAGGGAGAAGAAATAATCTTCAAAAGTGGAATAATGTCTACCTCTTGACTTAATATCAAAAAAATTAAATCGTTCAATGATATCGACACCTGGGTGGAAAATGATTCCATTTCAGAAAGGATTTGAAGAAGGTGCCATTTCATGTTTATTTTTCTGAATTAGTTTATGTTAGTACTACATTGCAGAGGGAATAATGTATGTTTGAAAGTTGGCGATTGTTTTTAACACATGTTTGTATTTATAAACATTATTTATAATTTTAACAATTCTTTAACAGTTTTTGTAATTTTTGATTTCCATGTTACAAAAAACAAAACAAAGAATGTCCTTTTTGTTGTCTAATGAACTAAAATATAAACTATGTTCATTTCACAGAAAGCGAAATAGGTTTTGTTACATTCGTCTATTATTGTGACAGTATTTCATTGACGGTGTTTCTGTAAGAAACAGCGTTAAAAATAGGTTGCTGAAATATATTTTTGTGGTAAAAAATTGCTGAACATAAATATTTAAATGAGTAAAATTAGCATATTTAAAATAAATAAACTTGTTTATTAATAAACTTACATTAATTGAAATTACAAATATCCAATTTTACAGAGAAAACGAATATATTGATGCCAGGGTGAAAGAAGATTCCATTTCAGAAAAGATTCGAAGAAGATGCCATTTCAGAAATGTTCATCTAATCAATCGACCGAAATATCACCTTTCTGAAATGAAACCTTCTTTGAGTCTCTTCTGAAACACTTTTATTAAATTTGTATGTGAGAAGTAAACATTGTACTATCAAATGTATAAAAAATGTTTATAAATACAAACATGCAGTACAAAAAATGGTCGACTTTAAAACCTACATTATTCCCTTTGCAATGTAGTACCAACATACACTTGTTCAGAAAATAAACTGAAAAAACACCCTGATCTCGAAATGAGATCAACTCAACTCAAATAAAATCTCATATTGAAATGAAAAATATCCCAACACACAATCGTCCAACCTAACGAACCCACAATTCCATCTTTTCGCAGGACCTGAAGTTCAAGGGTCGCAATCTGCCCTACTTCAACACCGTGCAGGCGGCTCTCGACTACGTCGACGAGTACCGAACGAACAACACCGGGACCTCCCCGAACAGCAGCAGCAGCGGGAGCAGCAGCAGCAGTAGCAGCAGCAGCTCGAGCAGCAGCAGCAGCAGCGCCAGCAGTAGCAGCGGCTCGACGAACAGCTCGTCGGGCGCGGCGAACCCGGCAGTGCCGGCGCAGGCCAGCGCGGCTAATAACCCGAACAATGCGCAGGGCGCCAACTGCTGCAACAGCGGCGCCTCGCAGCCGAACGGCTCGGAGGAGTGCGCGCCCCAGCAGCACCTGGTGTTCCTGCACACGGGCGTGTACCGCGGCGAGTTCCTCGTCATCGACAGCGACGTCGCGCTGATCGGCGCGGCGCAAGGCAACGTCGCCGAGGCGGTCATCCTGGAGCGGGAGAGCGAGTCGACGGTGATGTTCGTGGAGGGCGCCAAGAGAGCCTACGCGGGCCACCTCACGCTCAAGTTCACGCCGGACGTCGCGAGCACGGTGCCGCACCACAAACACTACTGTCTGGAGATAGGCGAGAACTGCAGTCCGACGGTGGATCACTGTATCATCCGGAGCTCCAGCGTTGGTGAGCAGTTTTTCGGGTTCACTGAAAATTTTATTTTTCAAGGAGAGAGTTCGAGATTGAAGTCAATTAAGGCAGTCCCCTAATTAAGTTAAAATATTACTGTATATATAGTCTTTATATGCTACCTGTGATAATTGTTGAAATTTTTTGTACCTGTGATATGATATGTTTTTATGTTTCTAAATTCTTGTAATGCATCAATCAAGGGATTGTCCCGTAAATTTATTGAATAAATGAATAAATTAAAAAAATAAATAAAAATGATGGGAATTCGATAAAACTTTTAATTTGGTTTATTATGAGGCTACTACATGATTTGTGAAATTCCAAATGAATTCAATTGGAAGCAGAGATATTTGATGCTAAAATTGCTGAAATATCTTGATTTCTGTGCGTACGAATGTTTGTAAATTTGGCAAATTACATAATGTTCTTACATGAACATTGAAAGCATTCAACTTTAAAGTTACATTGAATTTTCATATTTTACTATTGAAAGTTACTATTCATGAGTAATGAACAATTACTAAAATGTTGTTTATAACATTTGAAAAACAATTTCTCAGAATTCAATATGGTCAGAAACATCAAAATCGAGTAAAACGTGGCATTATTTACATAAATCATTAAAATTACAAAGAACCATGAAGAACCAACAAATACAAAAGTGTCTGTTTTTATGTTGATATTCAATTAGGAAACAATCAAAATAATGCTACGAAAACATAATAAACATAGTTCAATTATCTTTATATTTACACTTGGCATCCTAAATATACGGCCCTTCATGTGGGAACACGAGTTAACAAATTCTATCAGAAACCATTAGATACATATGGAAACAGTGACACAAACCGCCTGCAACCCATTAGGACTGGATTTTGTACTATTTTAAGACGGAATTACAATTAGAGATTAATAATAGCATATACAATTACATATGGGCTTAAAAATCACATATTAAATCCTATACAAAATGTGACTAAAGCACAAAAAGAAAGTGCCTAGAAACCGTTAGGACTATTCCACATTAGTTCTGATGGAATTTTTAAACCAGTAAATGACAAAGACACAAGTCAAATTTTACTGAAAAAATAAAAGTAGATAAAAATTATGTTGGATATGACTAAGTTTTAATATAACACGTTGTAAAATCATTGCCAACATTTATTTTCAGATATTTATAGTTAAGTATTTGTATTTGACACAAATATTTGGTTAGATTTAGCAGAAGAGTGGTGGAAGGACGTGAAGAATTAATATGTATTGGAGAAAGTACGCGGAACTGTTTTTCGGGGCAACGTTTTTCAAACTAGGTCGACCCGTTTTATTAATCAATTATATAAGCTGACAAAATTGAACAGCTGAATGTTACAGTCGAGGAAAGCAAGTGACAGGAATTGAATGAAATTCAATTGACTTGACATGCACTTGTTTGCTAATATTATGATGTCCGTTGCATGGAATTGAAAAGGGAAAGTAGAGAATCGAATCGCAGTGCCATACTTTTCAAATCTTATAAATTGCATTGATGGAAATAACAAATGATGGAAGAGATAATTGCTTCCGAAGTAAACTATACTGTGATGTGCACTGAAGAATAAAATTTAGAAGTAAATGTGAATTAATGAGAAAGGCTACGATTAGCAAACCACAGTTGAAATTCCCGATAATTCTCGTGAAATAATTATTGATAATTCGAAGTAAAAATAGCAGAATGAAAATACAGTAGCATAACTCTTGTTTGGTTTACGATATTTCTGTCCTATTTCATCTAGAATGGGCAATGAAACATTGATGGCATTTAAGTAAACATATTTATAGCAAGCCATGGCAAAAAATTATTCACAAGGCGAGATTACAATTTAATTGTTTTGCGGCTACAGTAAACTGTCATAAGTTAAAGTATAAAACCTGCACTTAAATTTAACCCGATACTGCAACGTACATAAGTTCAACGACATTTTATTTTTGATCTCCTACTCTGTCGTTTTCCTTAATCGATCGCTCGCAACATTGCTTGCATCCACATTTAAACATAATTGTAACATTCCAAGTGAATTCGTCATTGTATATTGCAACAACATCCACTTTTCACACGGAAAGTTTCTATTCAGTTATTTTGTTTTGTTTTTATTCGTTTAATTGATTTGAATTTATGCGATAGTAATGCATTTCACAAAATAACTGAGTTATTTTGTGAAATGCCACTTAATGAGAACATTAAGTGGCTCCATTAGTATAAAATCAATATTATATCTAATGTCTCAAACAAATTTTGTTTAATTAAATCACATTGTGCAATTCAACTCACTTGAAATTATTATTACTATTATTATTATGATTATTATTATTTCATATCAAGAAAAGCAGATTAAGAAGTTTGAATGGGAAAAGTGTTCTATGTCGGAAAATGTTCATATAATCTCAAAAATCAAGAAAAAAACGGGCTTACAATTTCGGAAAAAGACATCGTTTTTTAATCGGTTATTCATACTGATTGCAATGCTTTATTTTCAATCCGATAAATAAATAATTATTCTTGAAAATTTACAGTGTAACATAAATTTTCAGTTAAATTTGTCAGTTAGCTGAACAGATTTGACTATAAATTGAACAATTTCCACTCTTTCACCAATGTACAATATTTCACTACAATTTGCTACATTATATCTCTCCCTTTATTTGATTACATTTTATAATCCCAATTAACAGACTCCATTAAACCAATTCGATTTTCCACCCCCTAACTTCATCATCTCTCATTTCCAGTCGGCGCAGCCGTGTGTGTATCCGGCGTTGGCGCGAATCCCGTCGTAAAGAACTGTGACATCTCGGACTGCGAGAACGTGGGCCTTTACGTCACCGACTACGCGCAAGGCACGTACGAGGACAACGAGATCTCGCGCAACGCCCTCGCCGGCATCTGGGTGAAGAACTACGCGAACCCCATAATGCGGCGGAACCACATCCACCACGGCCGCGACGTCGGCATCTTCACCTTCGACAACGGCCTCGGTTACTTCGAGGCCAACGACATCCACAACAACCGGATCGCCGGTTTCGAGGTGAAGGCCGGCGCGAACCCCACCGTGGTGCACTGCGAGATCCACCACGGTCAGACCGGCGGGATCTACGTGCACGAGAACGGGCTCGGCCAGTTCATCGACAACAAGATCCACTCGAACAACTTCGCGGGCGTCTGGATCACGAGCAACTCGAACCCGACGATACGCCGCAACGAGATCTACAACGGCCACCAGGGCGGCGTGTACATATTCGGCGAGGGCCGCGGGCTGATCGAGCACAACGACATCTACGGGAACGCGCTCGCCGGCATTCAGATCCGCACCAACTCGGACCCGATCGTGCGGCACAACAAGATCCACCACGGCCAGCACGGCGGCATCTACGTGCACGAGAAGGGCCAGGGCCTAATCGAGGAGAACGAGGTGTTCGCCAACACACTCGCAGGAGTTTGGATCACCACCGGGTCCACGCCGGTGCTGCGACGGAACCGCATACACAGCGGCAAGCAAGTCGGCGTGTACTTCTATGATAACGGCCATGGAAAGCTCGAGGATAATGATATATTCAATCATCTATATTCGGGAGTACAAATCAGGTGTGCTACCAGTGGTTGTAATTTGATCGGAAGGAAGTGGTAGATTGGTTCGGATGACTGTTGGGAAAAGATTTTTGGTGTAATGGAAAAATGGGAAGTTTGATGTTAATGAGTTGTGGGGAAAATTTATAAAAGATGAAACCTTGAAGAAAGTTTGAGTCAAATGGATTTGGATTGAAGTTTGTAACAGGTGAACATTGAACCAATTTATTTAGCAATGACTAAGGAATTAGCTGTTTTAAAGAATGAAATTGATTATTTAAATGTAAAGAATAAGTATGTTCTGTTACAAATTTTAAACCTGTTTTCCAATTCTCCGGAAAATGTATAACAAAGATACTGCACTGTTCAAAAGAAAAAACAAACCACTTGAAAAATCACAAAATTTATCAACTTTAAATCGATAAAATGTGGCCAATTTTGAACGAAATTTAACTAAATTTTGGAATAAAAAAAATGCGAAGTCTCATCTTTAAGATCATGTGAGATGATGGACCATTTGAACCATTCCGGTATCCACTACACCCAGAAAAAAGGAACTCACTAAATGCAGTGTAAATTTCGAAAGTCCATAACTTCAGATAATCACACATTTTTCAAATTCTGCAGAATGTATCAGAAACTGAATAATTATTATCGCCATATTGGTAAATTTAGTCGAAAAAATTATAGTACACAATACAAATTGCCAACTTTTAACACTGTTTAAGTCAAAAACAGTGTTTTTTCTTTGGCATATACTTTTTTATGTTTTGATGCAAATGGGTGCAATTTTGAATCAGAACAAATCTGAAGCCTCCTGTTCCATGCTATGTAAAATAATGTGATTTAAACTATTCCGCTTCATGACACTCCCCCCAAAAAAATGTATTCGACTTAAAAATCTTAAACTTAGTTAAGTTGAAAGCTGTACCGAAAAATTTTTCCAACATGGTTCACCAGCACAGTAATAACATTTATTCAATTTCTGATAAATTTTGCAAAATTTGAAAAACCTACGGTTTTTTTGCGTTCGAAGTTATGGCTTTCTAGTGGGGAGCGAAATCTCAGATTAAAAAATTCAGTGAATTTATTCAAATTTGACCGACTTATATCAATTTGAAAAGTCGCTGAATTTTCTGATTTTTACAGTGCTTCCTTTTTTCTTTTGAATAGCCTATTTAGCTGTTACCTCAGGAACTTCTACCCAATGTCATCAATTGAAACATTTCTCTTTCTCCCACTCCATGACATAAGAATCGTGAACTTGAAAATAAACATCGTTACATTCAAAAGCCAACCTAATGAAACTGATGGGACAAAATCAAAAGTAAACAAACGCAGTTCAACGAACCCGCTCGCGAAACGCAAACGTTTCTCGCAAGCGGCCCCGCTGCGTGCCGCGAGTACATAAAGAATGTTCGCCACTAGACGGTGGGATGGTCCGACGCTACTCAGGAAACGTTCGACGTTCGTGCGCGGGCTGACGACACGGCGGCTGCCGGTTGAGCGCTCTTCACTGTTCCGATAAAGTCGCTTCTATGGACCTTGTGCACCGTCTGTTCTCTCGCTGAGTGAATCGGCTTTGCCATGCCAATTCACCGGGGAGAACCGGCGCCGTGCACACAGACCCACAAGAACAGTGTCCGCTCGAACTAATGCAAACTGCCAAAAGTTTACGTTCCTTCGGCGTTAAACGAACACCTTAAGACTGTAGAACATGAACTGAAGTACAACCGATACAACTGCCGTTCCCAAGAGGACCAAAAGCGCCATTAGCTTTCTGCCTCGGCTGTAGTAGCACCCATTTGACCGTCCCCTTTTTTTGTTGCTTTTTGACTTCACGATTCAAAGCCGAAGTGCGTCGCGGTACGATCGATAACAGATGAATTGTTTTCTGTTGCAGGACTGGAAGTAATCCGGTGATACGAGGGAATAAAATATGGGGCGGCCAGAACGGGGGTGTTTTGGTATATAATAGTGGATTAGGATTACTCGAACAAAACGAAATCTTCGATAATGCCATGGCAGGTGTCTGGATAAAAACGGATAGCAATCCGACACTGAAGAGGAATAAAATTTTCGATGGCCGAGATGGCGGCATTTGTATATTTAATGGCGGAAAGGGTATGGAGAAATTATATATATAAATCTATATATCTATATATAGGTGTGTGTATATATATAGAAGTATAGATTATTTGACGATCAACGCGCGGATGTTGGAATAAATGTTTGATCGGCCATTTTATGCATGTTGCAGGCGTTCTAGAAGAAAACGATATATTCCGAAACGCGCAAGCAGGAGTACTCATATCGACCCAGTCGCATCCCGTTCTCCGAAGGAATCGTATTTTCGACGGTCTTGCTGCTGGCGTCGAGATCACAAACAATGCAACTGCCACTTTAGAATTCAATCAAATTTTTAATAATAGATTCGGTGGATTATGTCTAGCGAGCGGTGTACAGCCTACAACCAGAGGTAGTTTGAAATTTCCTTCTTTTCTCGCAATTTCACATCGATTAATTAACCAAAATAACAATTTCCCCTCCTAACTAAATGATTAACCAATGTAATACTCTGATTATCAACGCTCATCTGACCAACCGAAATCAATTATTTCCAGGTAATAAGATATTTAGCAACCAAGATGCTGTCGAGAAAGCAGTTGGTATTGGCCAGTGTTTGTACAAAATATCTTCGTATACTTCATTTCCAATGCACGACTTCTACCGCTGTCAGACGTGCAACACAACAGATCGAAACGCTATTTGTGTAAATTGCATTAAAACCTGTCACGCTGGACATGACGTCGAGTTTATCAGACACGATCGGTAAGCGTTTTTCCATTTTCCCCAAGCAAAATAATTTGCGAACCAGCAAAGTAACGAGCCTTCGAACTTTGCAGGTTTTTCTGCGACTGTGGTGCTGGCACATTGAGCAATCAGTGTCAACTTCAAGGCGAACCGACGCAGGACACCGACACTTTGTACGACAGTGCCGCGCCAATGGAGTCTCACACACTCATGGTTAACTAGGGTCTAACTTAATTTAAACGATTACAAAGCTACTTTGAGAACAAACTCATAAGTCCGTCTTCGCATTTGAAATTACGAGGAAAGCCAGCAACCTACTCTTATTCATCTATCTACGCATCTAGATATCTATTTATCTCTTTATATTACATCGTAATCCTTTCATTTATTTCCCTGTGAAGTGATACATGACTATGGCACCGAACAATCGCTCTTGTAATCAGCGTTACGTCACGTCCGTGCGCCGTTTTCCCATTTTTCGCGCGCGTTTCGGCCTCACGAGAATGAGCATTCAGTCGTTTATTTATTAATTGGTATCGACCGGCAGAGGTCGCTGCATTTTCGCTGGCGTGGAAAACGCGTCCCAAAATATCTCTACGACCGAACCCAGTCCTCTCGGGAATCCGGTTCACGATCGTCGATGTAACGACTCGATTATCGGCATAAGTAGGAGGATATTAATTTGTTATTGTTGTTGTTGTTGTTGTTCATCATCTAATTTACATTGTAACAATTATTAATTCCTTTCTTATTTTACACGAGTTACCGACATTTTTACAAATCAGTTTCCACGCGTTTGATTTTTATTTGAGTTCACGCAAATTGAAGATAATTTAGCTTGAGTTCGTGGAGAAAAAGGAGAGACGATAAACAAGCATTGATTTAGGTTTAATGGAATTAGAGTAACGTTTTGGTTTGAAACTCAATTTGAAATGGATCGTTTGATCGAATAATTAGGAGTAAAATCATTCGGGAGATGATACGTGGATTCACGTGACCTCGAATGACGCGCGAAGAGTCGATTCGGTATTTGTAGTTGTTTATTGCAACACTGCTTGCGAAGTATAAGTATTTTCAGATACCTACATCCCTGTACTTCCCATTTATTGTCACGTTGTTCCCACCATTAACGTCATCAGCATCGTCATTGTCATCATTATTGTCGTTAATTGTATATAATTATTTATATTTTAAATACAACTCTCTCGTTTTTTTTTTTCGTTGCGACACTCGCTTTATACGATACGTTCGAACGTTGCGAGCGCGTATTTCAAGTATACTTCCTACGCCGGGGACTCTGAATTTCAATTGTAAAAAGCATTATAATCGCACTCGATTGTGATTCACGGCGTTCGATCGTATTCGGCAAACAATTGAGATTAAGACTTAGAGACATGGAGAGCTAGAGAGAAATATGATTTTATTACGTCGTAGTTGTGCATCAAGTCTTCATAGTACTTATGACTTTTGTTCAACGTCGGACGCGTAAACATTGTATGCGGAGTGCTTGTAATTGTATATACTCAGGCCTGAGTTATATCGTTACGCGACCACTGATTTTGTACGGGACAAATCGTTGCGTTCTGCGAAGTAACCTCTGATTACGCGCGACGCCCTTTCAGCCCTGCGATTCGCGCGTTCCGTCGAATATCAGTTTTTTGTCATTGCCGCATCTAATTGGAACGGTTCCATAACCGGAATTGGCGCTGTGAAACAGTTTTTCCATCGTCCGCGTGGAAATTGTACAATTAATTGTGGCGATACCGTATGCGTAATTGAACTAATCACGAACGCATATCATGTTTTTCGTAACGCAAATCCGACCATTGTTTTACTTTTCGTTCCGTTGCTTTTTCGTTGTTGACGCCGATTTAGATTTTTCGTTCCGAGTTGGCAGTGTTGACCTGAAATTAAGGACTTCTTTCCGTTCTGCTAAGTTCTAGATGTAAACCGACCGGTAGTTTGACTAGTTTATTGCGTTTGGCAAATTTGTTTTCATGTTATCGTTTGTACATAGATTTACGTTTAGGCGAACGACCGTTTGTTACATTTTTCGTTCCGTTACACTGCACTGTAAAAAGCAACTGTAACTCAGATTAGTAATTTTACTCTAAAATTCAAGTTTCGCTTTAATTTTACAGTAATACTCTAATCTCCTGAAAGCCCACTGGCTTAAAGTTGACATTTTTCAGTAATACTCTAAATTTGCAGTGAAACTTAAATAAAAAAAAACATTTTTACTGTAAAAATATAAATGTTTACAGTGTATTTTTTGCTGCAATCTCACGCGGACGTCGCGAGTCGCACATTCCTGCTGTTTCACAGTGTCCGATCGAAAATCTGGACCGAATGGCGCCATTGATCGCCCGGCGCGCTCCGTATCCGCAAAAAGTGCCGCGTGAACGAACAAAAGAGCGAACCGAGCGCACGGCTGAAAGAGCCCCGATCGATCGCGCGCAGTCACGGGAGCGACGGCTGCGTCGAGCGGACCATGCGTTGGACGTTTGATATTCGTTTTCATCCACTTGTAATCTAAAGTAATGTACTATGAATATTCGCTACTACTCCACTATAACTCGCGGCGGCGACTCGGCCCCCCGACGACGCCGGGTTCCGGTCCCGCGCCCCGTTTGCCATAACAGTTCAGTCCGACACACACCCACACACAGACAGAGACACACACATGAGACACGTAGTCTCGTCCCGGGCGGGGGGACGCGTCCGTCGTCGCCGCTCACTATTACTACTACTATACCACCACTGTTGCTACTATTCTACTTAATTATAATGATTATATATGGATATATCGATATACGTATATATATATGTATTTATATATACGCGCATACAAAGATATATATGTATATGTATATGTATATTATATATATAAATATATAAATACGAAAGGTAATAATCGGATTTCGTGATTGGACGAGAGTGTCGTATGTAAAAAAGAAGAAACAAGGAGGACGAAAACGCCGCACAATTTGACGAACACTTCACGAATTAGGATACAGGACTTCTTAATCGCGAGTGTAAATGTGTTATTTAAAGAGGAACAAAACACGGGGAGGATGGAGCGAGGGGGAGGGGAAGAGGGGAGGCGAAGGGTAAGAGGAGAAGCGTAACGCGGAATTGATGGCAGCGAGGGAGAGCGAGGGAGACGGAGCGAGAGAGAGAGGTTTCGCGCAACCAACTCTTGCGAATCGAGCGAAACTGCGTCTGGCTTGTTGCGGAATCGAGGGGGTGCTTTCGCATGGTGTTTTGTGCCGTCGCGGGCGGGTGGGGAGGGGGCGGGGTCCACGAATATCGACATCGACCTTCAGACATGAACTTTGTACGAATCACGAGCGTTGATTTTGTTGTCCTTCCAACAGCTTATTCTCGAACACGCGCCGCACACATATATGTATCATAGTTCTAATAAAGTAACAATAACAATAATTATGATAAAATAATGATAATAATAATGCTAATGATAAGAATCAAAAGTGGCGTAATACTGTCAAATCGTCGTTATATTTGCAAAGTAGGGTATTCGTAGCGGTAATTCTTCATGCGGTAGATCTCTCGGAATTTCGTGTAACTGGAAGAAGAAACAATGGTAAAAACGTCACCAAGCGAAACTGAATTGTGATGGTTCTAAGTTGGCCGACGGCGCAGTGCATATTCGAATGTAAAGTTGAAGGCACACTAAAATCATATTATCAATATAAGCGGTATTTACGTTTGTGCACGTATCAGCGAAGTAAGCCAGATTTTCGACAAGATAAAACAAACCTTTCGCGAATGGTCAGTCTGGATGAAATCTGTCGCTGAGAATAGGGACTGAGACATACTGTCATACACATATAGTTCACTGACTTTTAAACAACGGATTTCCGCCAGACTGTCGCCAGACGGATGCCAGTCAGAATCGTCTGGCGAGTGTCTGGCAGCAGTCTGGAGTGGGATTCCGATCTGGAATTTGTCCTTTTCGCTCTTATAAATTCTGTATACATCAGTCTCAAGGAACATATCGGAATCCCATGTCTGGGCGTCAGACGTTTGCCGTAACTTATTCCGACTGACCATTTTCGCGCGGAAGGCATCAGGTATAACAAAAAAACAGACACATACGTATGCAGACAAGAACCGGACGTGACGGTCGAGGAGGTTCAGGCCGTTTATGCTAGTCAAAGTGAAGTTCAAAGTTCATCCCTCGAAACCCGCCCGAGACAAATTTGCAGCACGGTTTTGAACTTTCGTTGGACTATTGTGATGTTTGTGCAATATGACAATTTCGATCGAAACTTGGAAGAATCAGTTGAAATGAAAATGAAAGATAGTGGACAACGGAAAAGAAACCGATAGAAAGAGAGAACCGTTTTTTCGCCGGCTTTCGACACTGTTCGTTTCGACTAAACAACGACTGCCATAATCCAAAAGACCGCGATCCGCCATTCTACACGTTTAGGTACTAAACGACATGTCGCGTCCAACCGGAGCGCTTTCGACGAGTCGAAACCGTCCCGTTGGATCCGAGTTTGGCGTCAACCTCCTCAACCATTCGAACAATCAAGACGGAACTTGATATTTTAGACAATGTTTATGGGAAGATCTTTTATACGCAAGCTCGATTCGTTTTTTGGACCTTGGATGTGGTTTGGTTTTTTTTTTGGTGTTTTACGATTACTGGGAGAAAGAGTTTTGTTTTTCGTGTTTTTGATTCAGAAAATTTTGAGTTCATCGAGATAAGATATCAAGTTCGTGTTTTCCGCAATAAACACACAATGTAGCCTAAACTACGTTAATATAATGTTGCAAAATTGGTGAAAACATAGGTGTAAATAAAAAAGAAGTAGTTTGGATCATATTTTAGGGGGACAGTTAATAAGGAAAAGAGAGAATGCTACACTTTAATACTTTTTAACGGAGGATACACAAAGATAGACCATGAAACAAAATTTATAGCGCGCCTTTTGTTACAGACCATTCGACGCCTTGTTTAAACAAATATAACTGATTTGTTTAAGACCCCTGATTGCCAATATTTTTTGTACCTTCGAAGGATATGTTATTTTACCAGATACGTGTAGTTGATCGAAGTTGTATCATTATCGTATATTTTTGTTATTGATTACTAATATTATGAGATAATCGTCGCGGCGAAGAAAATGTCGGTATAAATTTGTTTTCTTCGCTACCTGTATAAATACGAATAATAAAATTATGTTCCCTTTATACATAAAAGCAGATATTGTGCATGTATTTTATGTGAATTATGACGACAAAGACTCGGATAAGTCTTGTAGTTGAAGTTGATTCATTTTCCAATCGAAAATATTCGAAATCATTTCTAGGCATATGAAATTATTGTTTGAAGCGGTTTATTTGATAATTGTATGATTTGAGGTGATTTCATGTGAATTCATAATAAAGACATTTTAAATATGAGCCATTGTATGTTTCCTTGTCTATACGATATGTATAGCATTTATTTATTCAACATGAAACAATATATATTGATATAAATATAAATATATCGAATAAAAAATGAGTCTGTTGATAATACTCTCTTAAAATCACACGCATTCATCATTCATCTGTTACATAAGCTTCATTACATCAAACTTGATAATACAAATGCAAACTCTCTCTAATCGTGCTAAACCATACTGTTATGAAACGACGCATTCATCTTACTGAACTTAAAATTCATCCTTCAAATGTTTATCGCCATGTTTCAAGACGTTTTCATTAAATTCGATAGTTTTCCAAAATTGCTTGTGTCCCAAATTGTCGTTATGCTGAACTTCAAATTTCCCAGGACCATTCATTTGCATATAGGTCAATTCTTTCTTAGCCGGATCAATTCTTGGCCACGTTTTATTGCCAAATGCAGGTTCCCTGATACGCAAAAAGAGAATTACATAAATATATAATACAACATTTATAGTACTAAAAACTAACTGTTATACTAACTTGTTATTAACAACAGACATAACGAAGTCCAGAAGGTCGTTCAACATTGCCATATCTTGTTTGCTCTTCGTCGGATCAAAGATCTTATTTTCCATGATTAGGTATATATCATCACCGTGACTAACACCTGTTAGTAATAATATATTTATTAATAAATCGATTTAAACGTTGCAAATTAAATTTCTTATTCACTCGTAAAACTCGAAAAACTCCAATTACCAAAGTTCTCTTTAGTTCCACTTAAGGCATCGCTTAAACTATCAGTCGCTCTGTAAGCATATCGGTAGAACCACACTGGATTCTTGTTAGCTTTGGCCTGCATTCTCGCTGCCTTCTCCTCGTCCACCACGAAGATCCTGTCGCCAACCATTTGCACCAATTCAGTTACAGTTGAGCTATCGATTGGTTTGGAACCAATGTAATGTTTCCTAATCAGTCTAGCGACTTCGGCATGCCTTTCTTTCGGAATAGTGTGGTTAAAGTCAAGCAAATATGGTGCGATTTCCTCCCATCTGCTGTCGAGTTCCTTCAGAAGATTTGGATCAGCGATAAATTCTGAAATAATTACGTTTGGCACTATATTCTAGTTTTTTACAGATTTCAAAGTTTTTAGTTTACAGTTTGCATTGTCTACCCCATGCATTTTTTACAACTTATCGATTTGCCAAATTTCTCCCTTTTCTGATGATTTTAAAAATGTTGCAATATTGCAACATTCTTAGTTAAATGATTCTTAGCTGATACACGTTTAAGTTTTGTAGATTCCTACGTTCATGACATTAAATAACCTGCAGCATTGTAGAGACCCTCTTCGCTGGTTACACCTACCACCCAAGGTGCGTCGTAAACTTCCTTGTTGTTGATAATTTCTATGGGAGTGTGAGTTATGAATGGCTGGTCACCATGCTTTTCTGGAACCACACCGAACGGAGAAAACGGATTGTAAAGCCAGGGCTGCAATGGATAATTGAGTTTTGTAGAAGAGGACTTTACAAACAATAATAAATTATGTATTAGAAACAGTAATTGCCTGGAATTCTTCTGTAGCTTGAGCGATAGTCTGAGCCGGACGATACCTCAAGCAGCGAACCATTTCCCTATTGCTCGTAACGGGACATCCGACAATAGTGGCTACTTTTTTCGCTTTCTCCAAGTTGTTCTCAGAATTAGGCCAGCTGTTGAAAGCACTGCCACTGAACGATATTCCAGCTGCAAATTCAGGTTGTGTTATTCTACCGATTTATTTCGAAACAGATATTATCAGATGAAACAGAATTGATACCGTGGAAAAGTCCTGAGCTCATTGGAGACAAATAGTGGTAGTGAACACTGGCGCCACCAGCACTGAGACCGATAATTGTAATCTTTTTCGGGTCTCCGCCGAACCATTCAATATTTTCAGAAACCCATCTTAAGGCCATGCTTTGATCTTTCAGCCCCATGTTGCCTGGCATAACATCATCTTCGGTACTCAAAAATCCTGCAGAAGTGTGTCTTATTAATTTTCTTTTAATACATTCCCAGTAATTGAGAATAGAAACATATTAATGAAGAAAGGATTGGAACCGATCCCTAAGAATCATACTTTTCTTTTAGTTACTTTATGAATAATAAAATTTAGTTACTTTATGAATAACGCGTTGTGGACTTAAATATATATTTTCATGGACATTGACCTACCAAACGGTCCAAGACGATAATTAACAGTAACTAATATGACATCCCTATCCATAACAAACTTCGGTCCATATAAACTTCCTGCACCATACTGCAGACAACCACCGTGAATGTAAAATAATACTGGAAGAGGTTCATTCTTGTGTTTCGGTGGCACATAAATGTTCAAGTATAAACAATCTTCAGCTCCCCTGACTTTCTGCTTTACGTCTTTGGGTAAAATGCTATACTGCAAGCATTCTTGGCCAAACTTTGTTGCGGATAATTCACCGGTCCATGCAGGTTGACGTTGAGGAGACTGCAACGATGAAATAATTTATGAAAGAAAATTAACGTTATTCACTGGGAATTTCATTGATACTTAAAATTGCCAGACATTGTTTAACACGATCCCAACACTTGAATTCATATAATAATCATTAAACTAGCAATAAATCAGACATTTCTTTCGCCTCGTAAAATTTCACAGAAAACAAACAATCTAAATTTGCCATATGTGAGTCAAGCTGATATCATTCATAAACATCTTAGTGCCGCAATTCGCGATACGTTATGTAAGACAGGACTGCGTCGACGAAGTTAACAGATGATTTATAGGTCAGTGTGTAAAGATCAAAGACCACAGATTCACTTGAGTCTGTTTATCGTGACATAAACAAAATACATGGCAAGCTATTAATAAATGTGTTAATTAAACAAAACCTATTGCTATTTTTATTGTAATTTGTAATAAGAACTTTACTCTATAATTATAAATAAACAAACGTCAAAAGGGCACAATACATGCTATTCTGAACATAGCTTAGTCTAAAATAAATTAACAGCTTTTGGATATCAGTATTAATTACCTTAAATCGAAGTTTTCCTACAGGTGGTAACGCATAAGGAACACCTTCATAGGCTTCGAACTCCCTTCCACCATGTGAAGTTTTATGGTATCCTTTAATCCCTCCTAAAGGAATTTTAACTCTAGGTGGTTCTTTCGTATATACTCTATGGAGTAGGAAACCCAAAAAAAGCACCAGTAGGATCTTCATGATGGTATTGTTGTCCCAGTACGACGTGTCCTCGAACCTGTTACGCACTGAGCACGAGTTTTCAACCACGAACCTTTTATATTCAATATCGCGAGTCGTCTGTTCTTGTTTTTTGACACCCTGGTTGAGATACTTTATCTTGCGAACCGACAAATAAACTTGCGCGCTTTAATCAAGATGCTGAACGGGAGTTTTGAGAGCGGTAAACGGATATTTGTATTTTTTTTTCTCTTCAGTTTCTACAGATCTTTAGAATATCTCATTTTGGGATGTTATTTTTTAGAATAGGTATGGTATCATTGAGGAGTAAGAAATGGTAAATACATATTAATTCAGTGTCTAAAAATAGTTTTTGCATGAATAATTATAATTGAAATAGAGAAAGGTTAGTTAAACATTTTTGTGCAACAAAATTTTTGTTTTTGTTTAGTAAGAGATTCTCTAATTTTATCCCACAAGTAGCCAAAATGTGAATATGCTGATTGAGAGTAAGCTAAAATGAAAACCCCACAATTCAACTCATTTTACGGATTGCACTCCCAGTAACCGAAATCGTATTGAAAAGTACTGGGAAACAATCCGTCGAATTACGTTTTTGATTGAATCTGTATTCACTTGACGATATTTCAATACGTTTGAATACTTTAGATGGTTGGTAAATGTGTTCAGTACGTGTCATCGGATTGAAAATTTGTCAAAAAAACGATTCCGGTTAATGGGCTATTTTTTTGTTTTCTCGACGAAACTCGACGAAAAAAAATATCTCGGCTCCTATAAAGGAGTAAATTTATCCTATAAAGGAGTAAATTTATAATCCTATAAATTTACTCCTTTATAGGATTACACACATTATTATATAATGTGTGTAATCCTATAAAGGAGTAAATTTGACAAAATACTACACTTGAAGGCATCGATATGTGAAATGAAGGAAAAGTGTTTTATTTTTTAAGGTATTTCTCGTGTGAAGAGCTGTATAATTAAGGTGCCAAGTAAAATATGTGTATTTTGTTGAAATAAAATTATTTTTTTAAGGAATTTTGTTATGAAAAGTCTTTTTGTCAC
>JABFPB010001826.1:0-23047 GCA_022817645.1 Ceratoteleas bidentatus
TTGTGGAAACAAATTTTTTTGTTATTTGTTGCCATTTTTAAAGATTTTTTTCCCCTTTTCTGAATTAAAAAAAGTATTAACATTTTTGCCATTTAAATACATGAAATTATTAAATTTAAAAAATATGAATTTTCTGTATTGGTTTATATGTGAATGATAATTATTTTGGGTATTTAAAATATACATTATATATATGTTTAATGTTGATATAAATCAGTATTGCTGAAATAGTTAATATTCTTCATTATATTTTTTTATTTCCATCGAGAGTTCCTAAATATTAAAAGACAGTTCAGATTTTGATTTTTGAAAATCCCAATTTAGAAAGCTTACTATTTTTAAATAATATCACCTAAATCTTAGATTTGACGTGATTTGTCGTCTTTAAATGTATATTTACAAATTTCAAGCAATCGGGATTCCATTTGACACCAAAAGTAAACAAATGGCATTTTTTATTTGAAAATTATTGAATTAATCACAGAAAATCATGGATCATAATAATTTTTTTAAACAATAAAACCAGAAAATATCATCATTACAAAATAGATATATTTCATTTATTAATAAAGAGAATTTTCATATTTTAATATTAATTATTTTTAACATATATAAAACATATATTTTAATACAAAAAATATGTCTTATATCAACCTTAAATTTTCACCAAAAGATAAAAACAATAAATTCTTTACTGATAGTTACACTTTGAAAAATGGTATTTAATTAAAAATTTTGCTATATTTTATTGAAACTTGTTATCAGCCTGAAAACAAAACTTCTCTTTTTAATTAATATTCAACCCATTTCTCAAAACGTTAAATTAAAACCAACATTTCTTCAACAAATTATTCTTTTCTTAATTCTAATTTTAAATTAAGTCAAAATTCTTCATCGAAACCCCTTAACTTCCATAAAATCCAACCCCCCACTCCTTACTCCCACTCCTACACCCCCACTCCTCTTCAAAACAAAAAATACCCTCGAACCCAACTTCCGCCTCCAAAATTTTGCCCTCCGGAATTCTGGCGTGACTCAAAAATGTCTTTCGCCTCTAGTTCGAGCACCGAAGCGCCGTTTTGAGGAGCAGTTTTGGCCGCAAGTCGGCGCAGTGGTTGGTTTGGCAACGTCGCATCTCTGGCCGGCTTGTGCGGCGCTCGGATTGGTGCGCGCGTCTGGCCGGTGTCGTTGTCTGCAGTGAGTTGCGTGTCGCCCGCCAAAAGCCATGGCGTACAAGTACCGCGAGGAGATCGTGGGCAAGCGCTTTCTGTCGGTCAGTGGTTTCGCCAAACCGAAGGTCAATAAGATCGCCGATTGGGGGTGGCGCGCGGGGGTCGTGCGCGCCGCCACACATAGGGACAATTACTGCCACGACTTACAGGTAATTTTGCGATTTTTGCGATACATTTTTTTCAGGGATTTTGTGGACATTTCGGGGGGGATAAAGCAATTCGATATATCAATATATACATTCGTTGTATATCGATACATCGATAGATTCGTTCAATTTATCGATATATTCATTCGATATATCG
The DNA here is from genome assembly GCA_022817645.1 of Ceratoteleas bidentatus. NCBI lineage: Eukaryota > Metazoa > Arthropoda > Insecta > Hymenoptera > Scelionidae > Ceratoteleas > Ceratoteleas bidentatus. Next base: position 1,536 of record JABFPB010001826.1, read on the forward strand.
ATATATTCATTCGATATATCGATATATTCATTCGATATATCGATATGTTCATTCGGTTTATCGATATATTCATTCGATTTATCGATATATTCATTCTATAAATCGATATGTTCATTCGGTTTATCGATATATTCATTTGATTTTTCGAAAAACTCAGCATACCTTTTTAAAAGTATACTCAAGCTATGTTTATAAACTTGAAAGCAAAATTCATTTTTTTCTTTCAAAACATCCACGTGAACAGCCATTCTTCAAATGTCTATTTTGTGTTTATTTTGTATCTTCTCAATCTCAATTCTCGGAAACGTACACGAAAAGGTGCACGTAAACATAAAAGGATGAGTATTTATTTTGAACGTTATACTGTCCGTATAAAAATTAACTCATTTCACATTCATTTTTCTATCGTCTACACTTGACTTTTTTCTCGGAAGCAGAAAGGAGGAGATACTCGTATACATAAAAGGACGGATATTTGTTGTGCAGTTTCAAGCGTAACCAAGATTTCGCTGGGGTCGGAATATTTGGGACGTTTTTACGTGTTTTGGGAGGAAGAGTGAATTGCAGAAGTGGATTTATGCGAACGGCGGATTTATAACGTAATTTTGTAACATAAACTTGGATTAAATGCAAGATAATAAGCGGTGGTGGGAAAGTAACTACGTGCAGATGTCGAGGGAAAACTCAATTTCGAGGCGTTTTTAGGACAAAAGGAAAAGATTTTAAATATAGAATTTGGGACGCGGCTATTAACTCGGGCTGACGGGAGAAAATATTGTAAATTTAGAAGGAAATGGAGGTCTTTTTCTGGATTGATCGTTGGGATCGTCTGTGGCTGACATTTAATTTTTTTTCCCCTTTTGAAGGTTGATTATGTTTTGATGCATTTGATTATGTTTTAGTATAGTAAACATTGAAATATTCATGGAATTTTTTATATTTTCTTCTGAACTTAAATTAGATTTTTAATGCGAATTTGTTATAAACCTGTATTTTTAAGTAATTTTTAAAAAACTCATTATTTTTTTTAAACAATTAAATTATAATTTTTCGCATTTTTATAAAACAAAGTTAATTATTGTTCATTTTAACGAATTTAGTAATTTATCTATTTTTTATGACTAATATATAAATTTTGATTAAAAATGACAAGTTTTAAACGATGTAGTTGTGATCAAACAACGTCACACTTTTTTCTATAAAACCCTTGCAAATTTCAAGTTCAGCCTCGGCGTTGGACAATTTCGCGTGGCGAACCAAAGCAAATTTACATAGCTCGATCCGAATCGACTTGCCACCGCCGAGAGCCTGTATTTCCATCAAATTCTGGCAATCGATCTGGCCCGAGCGACGGCTCAAATCGGCAGAGATTCGGCCATATTAAGCGATCGAGGCCAGCTCGTGGAAATGAGCGATGCGTAGTACACGAACGAGCATTGTATGACGCGTGTTTACTTTCTCTTTGCTGGAAAATTCGCAATTTCACGAGAGATAATGAAACGCGGCTTTCCCGACCGATCGCTCGATTCGATTTTCATTTTTTTCAATTAAAGCAAACAATAAAAATCGTATCCTGCGCAGTGGCTGATAAACAAACTGATTGATTAATTATTTAATTACTTTTTTAGAATTTATTTCAATCGAAAAATGCGTTTAGGTTTTTTTAATCAACTTTATTTTGTTTATTTTGTACGGTTGTTTACATTTAACAGTTTGTTTAAAAACATGGTTTGTTTATAAACATAAGTAAAGGTTATGTCATGCGTTTATTGAAACATGTTTTTATGGTATAATGTCTAAAAAAAACAAGTTTAAAACTAGTAAATCTTGTTTTCTTTAGAACAAAACTAGTTCGAAATAAACACTGTTTGTTTTTCTTCAAAAAACAGATATTATTTGCAATAGACTAACAAATTGTGTTTATAAATATGAATTATAAATAATAATAATAATATTAATAATAATATTAAATATTTGTTGGGTCATTTTTTGTGTGGAATGTAAAAAACTACTTTTTTAATACAAAAACAAGAAAAACTAGTTTTATTTGAAGCAAAACATGTTCAAAGCAAATAAAATCTGTGTTTCTGTAGATAAACAGCTATAATTTGAAAATACAATAAACAAAATGATTGTTTATAAACATGGATTGAATATTTATAGAAAAAACATTTAACACTTATGATTATAAAATGTAAATTAACTAGTTTCTTTGATAACAAACAAGATTAAACCAAGTAAATCTTGTTTTTTTGAAAAAAAGATGAAAACGGTTTTTCAATAAATAAACTTCAGTAAATAAAATAAAGTTACTATTTCCATCGCAATAGCCAAAAAATCTTTTTCGAAATATTAACGAAAAAACATTTTTGTACAAAGTCAAACTTGTTTGATTTCCAACTTACCAAGTTTCGTGTTAGTATTTCCAGTTCTCAATGAAATGAAAAATGCTAACTGGGTTTTTTTCCCTGAAATGATGAACGCGAGGTGTAAAAATGGTTCTTTCGCCGGAGGTCGTCGGTTTATGGTCGCGGATCTTCTCGGAAAAGTGTCATACCGATAATCCGCGGGGTAATTGCAAAATTACATAAATGTCACGTAATCGTGCACGACTGTCTTGTATTAAGTAGTGGCGCGCAGTTCTGTCAAGGACGCGGTTGCGTCGGTTTTTCGTCGATACTGATACCTTGTCACTAAACGTTTTTATCGGACGCGAAAAACGCACTTTTGGTCGCAGCAGTGCATTTGTTTGTAGCGAGTGAAATCGAAGGAAAACAATCCTTTTTAAAAACATAAATAAACTCAGATTTTAAAAGGCAATTTGTTTAAATAAAGATATAAGAGATGTATCATTTGTATATTCTCAAAATAAACAATTTAACAACAAACATATTATTGTTTTTACTACAGTTAAGTTTTGAGAGACAATTGAAAACAAAGTTTGTTTTTTTTTGCGTTGAATGCATAACTGTTTTGAAAACCTTAAAACAGTCACAAACCCAAAACATCTTTAAATGTAAATAGACTAAAGAGACATTTTGTTATAGTTTACTTGTTTTGGTCATCATTTGTGTTTTTTTTTTAATTAAAAAACATTGAATTTCCTCCATTTCTTCAGATCTCAACAAACTATTTACTTGTATGTGGGTATGTTTTTTATATCTCAGTGAAATCATTACATTTACTAAATATATTGATTTTTGATTCCGCTTTTTGCATATAAAGATAAATGAACGAATAACATAAATAATGGGAAACTGTTTGAATAAACGTGCAGACTTATAAACATGCAATTTCCATCGTCGACTCGACTTTAACAACGTCTCCGCGAGCGACCGAGGCAAATCAAAATCCATCCAATAGTTAAAAATTTGTGTTTACGTTTGTGCAACTCGGCGTCCTCCGTCATGAATTTTAATGCCGCGCTGACGCTCGCGAGGCAAATTTCATACCCCGTGTCCGTGAAAACGCATTTTTTTAATTGTTTATGAATTTTCAGTATTGCGCGCATTAAAATTTATGCGTGCCAACAAAGAAAAAATGCAGTCGTCACAACTTTGGGTTATGACGTTTTTGTTGCATGTCTAATGTTTGTTTGCTTCGGTGCATCCGTGTTTCTGTTGCCACTGGCGACTTAATGGAACTTCCTGAATGTGCAAACAACAATTTTTTAAAGTCTTTAGTTAGTATTTTTAGAATTAAAAAAAATTTCGCATTTGTAAACAAATGCGAAACTGCTGTTAACAAAAGCCAACAGGAACCTAATTTACCTTTAAAACTTTTTTTGTTTAAACAATTATATTGCATAACGTGAATTTAAATAATTAAGATGCCGATACATACAGAGGAGAAAACCCAGCGGTTCCGGGTTGTGTTGTTCCTGCGATAGCAACAGTGATTCATAGTTTACCTACTTCGAAGGAGAATCAAGGTCAGAAACCGGAACTTCGTACACTCTGACTCCACCGAAAACGCGAGGATGTTTAATCGCTCGTATCATCACGGTATCGGAATTCAAACTTGTTTATCAGTCGCAAAACAAAAATAAGACAATTTACGATTATTCTCATCTTGGTTTGCAACTCACTAACATGTTTACATCCCAACCTCAGCTCATCCCTGAATGAAGTTCCTGAAGGAATTTTTGATCGCCATCTCTTAACTGGAGGTTACTGGTAATTGGTATGAGGAAAGAGATCTGATTTTCCTCAGCAACAGGCTCAATAAAAATTTTTCAACTTCTTATTCAAATTCTGCCGTATACGGAGTCAAATCGATAAAACGATTCAAAACAGTGACCGAATCTCCTGCCTTTTTGACGATTTGCGGCCGAATTCCCGGGGATTCCCTCTATTCTAAATCAACTTGGCTTCAAAAGGACCGCCAATAGTTGTCCGAATCAATGAGGTGTTCCAACCACAAACAAATGGCCACAGAGCATAGAACGTCTGAGTAATTACATTAAAACTGCCAGCTTGTGTTTCTAGTCGCGATTATCCATCAGGGCCGACAACTTTTAAATGCCCCGGCGAGCGTCATTGACTGATGCGCGTGGGGTCATCACTCATTCGCGTCACTTCGCGCGTCCATTAAAAACGAAGGAAATCGTTAACCGATTACACGCATCCATAATTCGGGCTACGTTGTATTCGTTTTCTAGTAAAAACTTGATGAGGCTTACTGAATCAGAAGTGCAGTCATACCAAGGCTTCTTCGATTAGCTAACGTCATCAGAGGATCGTAAAAAAGGGACACGTGATAAGGAGTTGAGGTTGAAGAATCTGGAATGATGTCGATCGGATCAGTCAAGAAGTAAATGTGGAGAGATGTGGAGGTTCTTGAAATGAGATGATTGAGACCTGAAAAGCTGAAGATCCGTTTGATACTCATCAAGGAATCTGGTTTTATGGACAAAAATCAACCGTGATAAAAGAGCGATGATAGCACATATGGTAAATGAAAAGTATAACAACTAGGAAACTAATGAGGAAATATCTAGAAAGATATTAGCTCGACCTATGTTAAAGTGAAGTTAACCTAGCTGAAGAGATAATAGCAAGTTTGGAAAATGAAGAGTGCAACAAAGGGGTTAGAAAGTGACCGAAGTTAAAGTGAGGTCACCTTAGCTGGAAACCAAAAAGTAAATCCTCAGAATATAACTCGGAGCTGACCTAGCCTGGCTAGGTCACCTTAGTTGAATACCTAAAAGTACTTCTTCAGACTCTAATAAGGAACTGACCTGGTCTATTAGGAAGTGGAAGAGCAGCGTCAACGTTGATACTTAAGCAATTGCCTTACTGGGAATTGTAACCTACCGTAACCTAAATCTCAACCTGAAATTAACCTAAAACCCTTCTGGAACCTTATAACCAAAGATCGTCTCAGCGTTATCTGTAAAAAAATGAATTGGAATACCAAAGTGTGCAATTCGCAATGACTGAGCGCAGAATTCATAACTGCTTGAAATTCCGATTGGTTAATCCGCGCGGGACGGCGCGCGCGTAACGGTTCGTCTAAATGGCGGGTGCGTGGAACAGGACTTTGACTCGCGTTTAGCGTACAATTGCGAACCGCGGAGGATTTTCGCTCTGATTCCCTTATTTATCGAATTCTCTGTACAATGAAGTCTTCGCGACTGCCGCGTCTGTTACACGTACGCATGACCTTTGAAACAAACACAGTTCGATGGGTTATGCAACGTTACCAACCGGTCTTTATCAGCGTTATGTAAATTTTCGTTGTAACAATCAATCATAAGCTTTTTCGTATTCGGAGGTTTTGTCTGTCCCCGCCCGACGCGTGGTTGCGAATTTACGCAGATCCGAGTCATTGTTCGTTGTCAGCCTACCCAAGTCTACCATTTTTCCCGCCAAAGCGACGTTCGTCTCGAAACGCCGTTGCTAACTGTCGGAAAATGACGATGAGCTTGTAGAAACGATTATCGGGATGACTTTTTTGTTAAACTCGTTTCTTCTGATTAAAGTCCGCGTCATTTTAAAATGAAATGAAACGAATGGAGATGAGAAGTCGAGAATTTGAAGTAAACCTTTTTTACCGCCAAAGGTAACGGTTTCTCGAGACGTCTATTTGAAAGGCTCGACGCGCGGGGGGTAACGTTGCCGCGGAGGGGCATCACGTGGATTCGTTTCTCCTAAATGCAAAAACATTTCCGCGTCGTAAAAGGGCATCGTTAGTGCACGCGTGCACCTCGGAATTCGTTGGATTCCACCGGTCGAATTCGATGCCTGCGAAGTGGCTCGAATCGCGACTCGGACCGTTCTTACAGATCGTCGACCCGCTTGGATGGTTCCTCGAGTCCTACTTACCGAACTCGAAGGCTCCGACTACCGACCAAACTCGTCTCGTCGCATTATGAACACCGACGAATAACAATTTTTTGTTATTTCGTTATGTCGTTTTTAGGTTTATTTGTCAAATCATTAACTTATGTACCTCGAACTTGCAGTATTTGTAAAGCGATTCGTTCCCTGTTAAGTAAATCACTGTATACGTAACGTATGCGATTAACCATAGAGAATGCGTTGTTACGCATATGCTACGGGTAATCCACAGGACCGTTTTCCGCTGATACCAAAAAGTTGTAAATCTTTCGTTCTTGATTAATAAAAAAAATGTTTGATAAATGGTTTCGCTTCTGTCTGGCTTGCGACGATTCAAGAATTTCACCTCTAACATCGCAATGCGAAGGCCCCCATCTGTCCCTATTAATAATTGCCTCGATATTCCGAAAACGAACAAAATACTAGAGGTATTTACCGCCGTTATAAATGTCTCGTTTTCCTGTACCAGGTTCGACCACTCCCCGACTTTCCCGCGTGATACTGCGACATTTTGGCGGGAAAGCGTGGGCGGGTTGTTACAAATGCTCTGAAAATCGGCAGACCGGCAATAATGCATAAAACATCCGCTAGAGCATCGAATTCAAGTGCCGCGCAATCCGAAGGCTCGCCGAGCGTTTTATTTTTTCAATGACGGCGCAATTTCGCAACTGCTCGTTGCGCGTAATTGGATTCACCGGCGCCATGTCCACCCCGGGCGATGTTGCTGTTGTTATCATCATTATTATTATCATCATCCTCCTGCGCCTCCTGCACCTCCTCGTTTTTCGTGCCCTTTCCCTTTGCGTGATTATCCTCCAAACAGCTTCGCCTTACCAACACGTACCGATAAACAATTTCGACCCACAATTCGCGCAAAAAAATCGCCTCGGCCCATCCAGCGTCCAGAATTGCACGATCCTTCCCCTGCGAGAATCGCCGAAGCGGATTTCGACACGAAACGATTTTCCCGCCAAACCGCCGTGGCGCCACTCACGCGTTGCGCAATGCTCGCGGCGTAAACAAAAAACGTGATCAATTGTTGAATGGGAATCGCGTTGGCATAATGGCCGGCGCATGGAAAAGACGAAAAAGTCGCAAGAGTGTGGGTGCGCGGATGAGCCCGCTAGTCAGTCAGTCAGTCAGTCAGTCAGTCTCGTGAGAGGTGTCTCCCGCGCAAAGATCGACCAGTCGTGGCTGCGCGCATACACACTCGCGTGCATATGTGTGTGCATCTATCTCGGCTAAGTATTATGCAAGCCATTCCGCTTTCTACGTAGGCTTAGAATCTGGGTCGGGCTTCGAGTCATTGTTTACTACGACCAGCCGCCACGGCACTACGTGTATGGGTGCGCTCACACACGCTGCACGACGATCTTTGCGACGCGGGGCCCTCTGTTATGTTTAGATATGTAGGGTTTTTTCGCTCTTTGTTGTTTTTGCATGTAAAATGATGTAAATGATTGCGACTTCGCATTGCTGGAGAGGAAGAGTTGTTACTTGCTGAAAACAATGGTCTGAAGGTGGTCTGAGAGTCCTGTAACTGGGACGGTTCCAGAGTGACTGGAGGCTGCTTCCAGAAGCGTTCCAGGGTCTTCTAGAGCTTCTTCGTAATTCAGCAGAGTTTCATCGAAGATATTTGCGCCGTGTACAGACAAATAAAGAAAATAAAGATCAATGCACTCTGGATTGAGTTTTTGTATGTATCACCTCGACACACCTCTTCCAGTCTCTTATCCCAACCTTTCTCCCGTGCGCAAAAAGTTCTCCCTAACCTGACCATCCGTCCCTTCGGAATCGTTAAGAACCTACCACAATTCGGCCATTGAATGGATCCGCCGACCATTTTTGAGCCCGAAAGCCGTCTTTTCGATAACGCAGCGACCTTTTTGTTTACGAATCTCCGCACGCAACACGTTCAAGGTCGCCAATGACAAGATTCGCAGCGCCGTCCGACGCAGGACTGGCCGCTTCCAAACAAAAATAGACCGCGCGAAACCGACCTTATTGTTGTTATTATCGCATTTTTTTCCGCGCAACAAAACAAATTGTCACGGTTAAAAATAAATAATCGCGCGGCGCCCGTTTTATTGTCGCGAATAAAAAGCAGGTGACATAATTTCGCGGCAAAATTAGTCACAGGGCCACAATTAAACCGCGTTTTTTCGCAAATAGCCACAGGCTAACATTGAGGACAAACTTTCGTGCCGCAATGATGCGGCTATTTATTTATAATACATCGTCGCTGTGCAAAGATTCATGCAATGTAAATGAGGTTCCATTGATACAATCGATAGAGGTTTTACAAAGTTTTGGAGCGAACGTCAGAGGTAGTGTTCGTCACTGGGTGAAAAAGTGAGCGAATGAATTAGATCCGGCGTTAACTGAAATTAATTTGAACAGAGATACACGTACGCTTTGATATAAGTACGCGTCGATGGGATTCGCGTTGCTTTCAGAAATAATTAATTCGAAACAATATTCCATTAGTCCGAACGTATAATATTGCGATCGGGAATTTCGTTTGTACGGGTGCGCTAATAGATAGATAGATAGATATGGGTGTAGAGCGCAAAAAGGCTCGATTATTATGTCGATACGAGTGAAATATTAATTAAAGAGAATAGTCGAGGGTGAAATGTGGGGAAGTGAGGTTAAGTGAGGTCGTCGAGGTTCACTGGTGACGAAGGTGTGTTCTCCGTTACATTATTACGATATCAAAGAATAACCAAAGATGTCAGGTATTTTATATTGCAGACGCGGAAGGAAATGTTTTAAGAAACTGAGGTTACGTTGAGTTGTTTTGGCTATATTTTATGAATACCGCCATCTCTGCGATAATGTTCAAAATATTGAAAAAATATTAATGCTAAACCATTTTATATGAAACGCATAAGCACTTGCGTAAAATTAGAATGCTAAAGTCAACAAATCCACGCAATACATCTCGTCCGATGTCACGGTTCCTGTGTCGTTTAATATCACATTTTTCGGGCTGTCTCTGGAATTCCGGGATGAATAGGACTGCGGTCGGTATTGTGTCTTTGTCCTTGACGCACGGTCAAATTGGAACGGAAGTTTCAAAGTAAATCGCCGAGGTTGGGGCGAGATGAAAAGACGTCGGAGTTTGTGCATAGTTCAAACGCATTTTTATAACTATTTTAGGTAACTTGTCGTAAATGCGAGAGGTTGTTGAACCTTCGTTGTACATTGACTTTAGGAACGCTCATTTGGCTTATCAGTTTAGCATATCCCAACAGTAAACTTTCGTGAAAGTATTGCTCGAAGTGATTAATCAGGATATGTGTCAAACTCTTAAATGATTTTCAACGGTTTAGATACTTCTTTATTAAAGAATTGCATGTTTCAACCATAGGAAGACTAAAACGCCTTTAAATTACGTGGCAAAGGTCGTATTTGTGTTCTTCTACCAGATCGAAGATTCTTACTATCGTAAAACCTACTTCTAGCTTTAGACTGGATTAAAGGTCCGGTCTCTCTTATGGTCATGACACCACCACTGAAATAGGACATACCATATAACTTCCATCCACTACATGGACAGCTCGATCTCTCCGTTACAAACTGACACAACTCAGATTTTCAATCACGATAGCCTCGACTAAAATTTTAATTAGGGTCCTTACATTTGAAAATCTTAGTTGGGGATCCTGTAATATAAATTCTGAGCTACTGTATTCCTATCACGTCCTCTATACTATTCACAACGCAGACATCGCTTAGACACCCTTCATTGGGGTATGAACCCCTACACCTGATTTTCCCATGTGAATGGTTTCGAAACCCGTTTATCCGCCGGGAAATGCTGAGTGCACCGGTGAAAAGTAACAGGTGTCGCGTCCGAAGTGGGTCGTGACTCTTCATTTCGTCGAGACGAAAATCGTAGATGAACATTCGACGGAAACAATGGTCTCGAGCCGAAAAGTCGAGACGAGCTCGCGCGGGATACGTGGCCAGCGAACGGTGCAGGGACGAGGGGAAATGGAAGGGGGAGGGGTGGCGAGCAGCGAGCCGACGAAAGAAAGAGGAGAGATCGCCGAGAGAGAACAGGTTCCCGGCAGGTCACTCACCCAGATTCAACAAACAGCCAAACACCGTGGCTGGCGTCCTCGGTCCTTGTCGGCGGCGATTCGCGCGCCATCTGTGCGTGCGCGTTTTCGGGTATGGGGAGTCTGTTCTAGTAGACCTGAAATATGCCGGGCTATTTTCACCCGGTGCCTTCTATTTTTTTCGTCAATGCCTAGATGCCATATCCCTTTTCTAGGGATTGAGAATTTCGTTTGGCTTTCGGGTCTTCGTTTTGCTTATCCGACATATTTGCTGGTATATGATTGAGGTATTCATGTGGTTAGGGAGAGGTATAAGGTTTTAGGTGGATTTAGTAACTATTTTTTTGATTGGGTCATCTGGGTTGTTAACCAAAATAATTGATTCACAGTTTTTTAGTATACGCATATTTTTGGAGTTTATTAATAATTTATTGTAAATGTTTTGATGATTAGTATTTATTTTTTGATGAGTATATTCTTTAAAAATGTAAATTGACAACAAACACTCCATAATTTGAAAATTAGGCTTTACCGTGGCTAAAGTGAACAGATGACTTTTTCTTCCTCATATTAATTTCGCCTGATATTAAATTAAATTTGATACTTCATTTTGATTTCGTGTGTATATTGTGTTTGTAAAGTTTCTTAGCTAACAATTAGTCAAAAAAACAAACCTTTATACTCGCCAGAGTAATTTCATTATCATTTTAATGTGCGGTTACCTAACACATTACAATTTGACGTAAATTACTACAAATTACTGTGTAAAACCTAAATATGTGTGCATTTACGATTCATTACTTAACATTTATTAATTAAAAGTAACATCAAAACATTTTCTTATATTTTCCAAAACTGCCTTATATCCAGAGACAAATTGCGGCATCCGAGAATTTCACTGTTATTTCTTGTACTTGAATGTAACTCCGATATCGATAATTGTGCGATAATTATGCCATAAACATGGGGTCGTCATCGTTCACATGAATGAAATCATTCATTAGCGTGGCAAATTGTTGTTTTCGATCAATTCAAGTTGCCGTCGTAGCACATAACCCGCCAATCGTCCAAGACAAAACGGCTTGCAAGTTAAATAATAACAATGCGGATCCAAAGGTCAACGAGATACGTTGAGCAATTGACGATACATTATCACATTTTAGGCGCTTGGAACAATTGGTACTTCATTTTCCTCGAGTCGTAAATTCAGATATAAAAATGTAAACTACATTCATCTGATACGAAAAATTTGGTTTTAGAAGGCTATACAATTAAATTTATGACTGGAACAGTTATTGATGTAAATATTCAGACCTTCGTATTTATATACCTCGCAGTATCTGTTAAAATGGCGGTTAAGCCGTAAGCTCATTTTTAAACAAGATAAAATAGCTATTTCAACAATAATTGACTAACAAAATGTATTTAAATGGGTAAAGAACTCAAAATGTCTTCATTTAGTTTCTTAATTTTATTTAACAATTTTAAATCTTATTTTTTTGGTTCAAATTTAGAACCTACCCTGCTTTGTAAAAACTGTACAGTTTTACAAAATATACTTTTTAGTTATTTCCAACATCATCAAATGCTAAATAAAACATCAAAAAGGAAGCCAAAGCGGAAAAGTTAAGTGATGGGCCACGTTTTATCCCTTTGTTAATAATGGATCATTTCTCCCGTTCATTTCTACTCATGAATATTACGTCGTCGAAGGCCTTGGACCTCATTGAGTGATCTCAATGACGTCGCAGCTCGTTGTATACACCTCGTCGTAATATTACCTCACTATCGCACGATCTTTCAACACTCCAATCCTGTTCACCTAGCTCGTCGCTCATTTGAATAATATTATTCCCGTTTCGTCGTCGAGTCAAAAGTCGCGACTTAAATTCCACCACAGTTCCCGCGCTTTTTCCGCAAACTCCAACGCCTCTGAAACCGAGCAATTTTACTTTCAAGAACCGACGAAAAATGCGCCAGACAAAAATTCCGCACCTCGATTTCACTGCGTCGTAAATTCTGGACTTATCGACAATTGACGAACGAAAGGGAAACATTTGGCCGCGAAAAAAACGATTTTCTCCGAAGATAAGGCCATTATTTCCATACGCTCACGCGTCTCGTTCATAAACTTAACCTATAAATTATCAGTTGCAAAGTTTGAGTGCGAACGCAAGTTTAGAAACGGCGATGCAGAGATAAAGCGTGGGGCCTTAATCGCTTTTTATTCATCGGGTACGCCTGCGATTCGCGTTTTGCGAAGTGAGGAAATCGATGGGATTGTTTTTAGTTAAGACGGGATTATGTTTTGTCAGATTTCCCCTTTGGGTTTCCGTTTTTTCAGAAATAGCAAATTTTCTTTATCTGGGGATCGTAGAGATAAGTTTATCGAACGTTTAAATGAAGAATATCGTTGATTTACTTGCTTCAAGATCCAGTGAAAATAAGTTGAGTTGTAGAAAGGTGTAAAGGAAATGATAGACTTTGATTGGAACCTAATGTTTACTTCTTCTAATGTTTTCTTTCTCGAAAAAGAAAGACAAAAAAATCTAATGTTTTCTTTCTCGAAGAAGTTTGAGGGATTTACTTTCTGAATCTTAACTAGTATCGTGAACATGGTGGGAAGATGTGCCCCCACTACCTTAGAAATAAGTTAAAAGTCAGTACACATATTTTTATCTACAATTTCTAAGTAACCGTGTTGTTACAATAAATGCTCACCTCCTCGTAGAGAAAGTTTGAACGATTTTTTACTGTGACTCTTAACTAATGTCTTTAACATAGTGTGAGGGAGACAGCCCCACCACTAAAAAAAGTACAAACGTTTGGAAACTGACGAGTTCCCAAGTAACAAAACTTAAAATCCAATGTTTTCTTTCTCGTAGAAGTTTGAGGGATTTATTTTCTGAATGTTAACTAGTATGGTAAACGTGGGAAGATGTATCCCCACCACTTTGAAAAAAGTTAAACATCAGTGTAGATATTCGGAAACTGAAGAGTTTCTCTGAGAACTTGATGATTTCTCTTTCAGAAAATAATTTTAAGTCATACTTCAAGGTTATAATTTATAATAACAGTTTATAATAAAAATAAACCTTTCGTCTTCATTTAACTTCTTCAATTTCGTATTTCTTGATATTCCTTTTACCGATTCTCGCCGTTTCAGACTCAATCTGTCTTGGTAACTCGGCATAACCTTAACAATTATCGCATCATAAATTAACGCCGTTCCGCGAAGAAAACGCTGAAATCGGGACAGAAAAAGCGCGAATAAAAAGGCGCGATTTCATCGATCGGCGCTCATTAATCTCGCGAAATGAAATCCTTGATTGATAAAGCGCCCGATAAAAAGTGAATTACAATTACAATGCATTTTGTTGGTTTGCAATTACAAGCGGCTTTCGCTCGCTCGATCGCACGTGTGTTGTACGCGCAACGCGCCACTGTGTCGGTGTATATAAATACTTATATATACATATGTACGAACAGTTAGTCGACCTTGTCTTGCAAGAAGATAAAAAAGGCTCGCGCTGGCACATTGAATTTATCGACTCACGCCACGACGGCTGTCCGAAGGTTCCGCGGGACTAAAGTTATTCTCGCGCATCTAATATCGCGTTGCGTTACGCCGATTTTTAGTTCCTGCGATCTGTCGAAAAAACGCATCTTGGTTGTTTCGCTGCCAGTAAAAAATATAATAAAAAATGCTGAGCGTGATTTTGTATAATTTTCACATTTTTTCACGTGCTTCACACGCGTTGAAGCGAATTTTTTGTTCCCTCAGTTAAAATAGGATGATAAACAAGACAAAAAAAGTTTACTTAACGCTGTCATCGTGGCGTGAAATTATAAATGTAAATCGAAATTTGAATGTCAATTTCCGTTGGCCGCAAAAAGGCCACCGATTACGGCGCAGACGACCATTAATCGGCAATTTTACAATCGCACAGCACCAGTTTTGCGCAAACAAAGTTGTAAATCAACGCGTGGTTACGGGGAAAAAAGAGGCGCCGGATTATACAATCGGTTATCGTAAACGATGGGGCATTTGCATATTGTAAATAAAACGCGCGCTAACGTTTGACATTTCGCGCGAGGAGCGACTAATTGGGAGCAGTTACTGCAGGCAAACCGGATTCGGGTTTGCGAAAATGATTAATCGCAGAGAAAAGGATTTGTCAAGGTGGGACTATCGCCTTGAAGGCAGTCCTTGAAAGGAGAATAGATAGTGGGAGAGACAACACCGAGATAAAATTATTGTTTAAACATCGATGTAAAATCGTAGAAATTAGGTTTGCAAATCGGTAATTTGGAGGAAGGAAGGAATTTTTTTACGATTTTGTAAATTAGATGGAGGTGGTGAGGGAAAATCTCCCACTTTGGAGTTAATATTATTGGTTCAGTATTTCAGAAACTGGTATTGAATACTTTGATATGGCACCCAAAAGAATGTGTGTTGATATTCCGGGGAGGTAAATGCAAAACATTATCGTGTTCGACTCAATTCTTAACTTTCTTTTGAGGTAGTGGGGGAAGCTCTCCCCACTCTTCCTAACAAAAAGTAAACATAGAATACGAAAAATATAAAAAATGTTATTTCTATTAAAAAACCGATACTAATGACTACATGTGATTTTTCTAAACATTCTAGATTGTCTTTTGCAAGAAAAAAATTGGAAGGCAAAATTTTGGCAGTTGGTAAATTATTGCAGAAACTGATTTTGAGCATTTTTTACGATAGAGAAATGTTTCTTTGATAATATTCCCGTAAGATAAATGAAACAAGATATGTTTTATTTTATGCAATTTACAATGTGGTGGGGGAAGCTCGCCCCATTCCATCCAACAAAAAGTTTTTACATTTTTTGCTCAATGCAAAAAATGTAAAAACCGGTATTCCTATTTAAAAAAATTGTCATGAATCAATATATCTAAGTTCACTGAACATCTCTAACAAACATTTGTCGCCAGCCAATAGCTTTTCGCAAAAAAAATCACAGTCCAAATAAACATACCGCGAGACACATTCGCAGCCGCACTTGCAGCCTTTCCAATCCTCGATAAACTCTTTCCTTTCGCGGCGCTCGACTTTACGGCGACAATTCGGTTCGAAAAATTTTACGATCCGCGTCGTAAATGTCGCCACGCGGTATTCCAAATGTATTATGTCGGAATTGATACCGCAGTGCCTTTCAATCGGCCGGCATTAAACAAAACCGCGACTTAAGCGAGGCTGAAAGCCGCTCGAGACGAGTGCATAAGCCGATTTAATGAAACCGCCGTACCGTTATAATATAATATAAAAACCGGTTGGGATCGCGCGAGCGCGCGAAATTTTTTCCGCGTTCGAAATCGGCGTTTGTTTTTGTTTTCGCGCGCACCCGAAGGTTCCAGTGAGTCGTCGAAATTTCGGGGGATTGCGCACAATTATCTTTCGGCACGCGCGCCAGTTTATTTGAATGATGGCGTACGCAATTTAAGAGAATGTTTTGGATTTCTCGGCGATTTCTTACGGTAATTTGACGGGGCTTCGTGGAGAGGAATTTGATTGAGTTCGCGGCGAAGTGCTGTGCAATTTGGCGGGATTTCGCGGGAGGTGTCGCGACTCCGAACGGAATTCTGCGAACGATAGGTAAATGGAAAATTCACTCGAAGTGAAATCTGAATTGGAATTTTACATTAGGTGTTAACGTAATATTACAGTAATTTTAGAGAAAAAATAAATATTGCAGTTAATTTTACAGTAATTTTGCACAGTTTATTCAAATTGTATTAATATTGTAGTGTTTACATCAGTTTTACAGAAAAAAAACTGTGACCTTACGGTAAATTTTACTGGAATTTTTGTTAAAATAAATTGTACTACAATTTAACTTCAATGTTCTCATTCGGGATACTGTAAACTAAAATAAAAAATTGCTAATTTGTAATTTTATTTTCCATCTAAAATAGACATTTCCGAGTAAATTCGCGATTTGCGACTAAAAGTGACTGTAATTCGCTCGAAATACCTCACGTACGTAAACAGTTTCACATTCCACCGACCGATTTGCGAAAAGGGAAAAAACTGGAGCGAATCGCGGATCGTTCGCTGGGGTTTCGAGTGGCGCATGTGTAAAGTCGCGCGAGGTGAAACATCGAAAACGATAAGTTAAATAGAGACTTATAGGGTCCACTCGGGAGGAGAGGCGCGCGCGTAAGTAGGTGTATAAGCGCGGCCAGAGTCGTCGGCACGCTCCGTGCACACGTCAGGGCCAACGACCTCTTCCGCAGTATGTGACATAACGCATTCGTATGCTCACGTGCACGTGGTAGAGGATTCATACGCACGCCAGAGTGCCTTCTTCGTTGGGTGCACGCATCGCCCGGTCCCCCGCAATTTAATATGGAAATTTTGGCATCGTCGAAATGGGCGTGAAAGTTACGCTTGTAACATTTTTTTAATTTCACACTTAGGAGGAAATTTCAAAAAAGGATATCATTAAATGCACTTGTAGGAAGGAGATGCAACTTTGAAATTGAGGTGTTCGGAGGCTACTATTTAATTTGCCAAAATTTGAACCAATTTGCCCATGTGGAAGCCGATATATTCAGTGATAAAATTGGATAAAATGATGTGATGGGTAGTGCATTTTATCCAGCCGAGATATTTAGAGTTTTGTCTCTAAATATCTCGGCTGTTATCTGAACGAATTTTTTGAAATTTTGGCAGATTAAATAGTAACCTTATGAGAACCCAAATTTAAAGACGCTGGGATATTTAGTGATAAAATCGGATAGAAATTAAGTGATATGTTCATTTTTATCCATTTTTATCACTAAATATCTCAGCTTCTACGATATGAACTTATGCGGGTAATTCACTATTTTGCATACAACTTTTTCACTTTACTTTGACCCTACACTATTATTTATCGCCTTTCCTTAAAAAATCGCAATCTCTCGATCGCCGGAGAATTTCACGCGGTGATTCGCGAACCTGCATAAATCGGGCTTCGCGGCAAGGCTGGCGCAAGTTTAATTTGTCGTCGTGGCGTAAAATGAAACCGGCCGGCCGAGTGTGAAATTATAATTGAAAAATGGTCGGCGAAAAAAGTAATTCGCGAAAGTGGAATGAAGGCATTTCCGTCAGCCGGCAGTTTTCGTTCGTCAGAGTCGCGCGGCTGTTGTGACGCTCGCAATCAAATGCAAACGCCGCCCGAACACTCGTCGCACTTTATTTTAATTTCGCTGCTCGCAGCGGCGCGATCGGGCGCCGCTCGTTTCGACTTTTTGCGCGTATTGTGCCTGTCCGGGATTTCACGGTTCATTGCGCGTCGCGACGTTCCGAAAATTGTATGCAAATTCGTAC
This sequence comes from Ceratoteleas bidentatus, assembly GCA_022817645.1. Classification (NCBI taxonomy): domain Eukaryota; kingdom Metazoa; phylum Arthropoda; class Insecta; order Hymenoptera; family Scelionidae; genus Ceratoteleas; species Ceratoteleas bidentatus. Next base: position 19,295 of record JABFPB010001826.1, read on the forward strand.
ATTCGGCGCGGATTTTCACGGACCGCTCTCGGTGCGTTCGGGTAAAGTTATTTTAAGTGTATTTAAAAGTATGGAAAATGGTAATGTGTTTGGGTAAGGCGCGCGGAATTGTAATTCTTTGATGTAAATTTACAATTTTTGTGTATTACGATTTTACAATGTATATTGGTGAAAAGTTTATTTAAATTAATGTAAATTTAGGTAAAAATCAAGTTTATAAAAAAACTGTATAACATAAAATTTGCTAATGTAAATCGATATTACTTATATTCTTACAATTCAACAACTCAAATTTTATCTTCTATGTAAAAAATTTTAGTAAATCAAACTCCAAAAGTAAAATTCTAAAACACCCAAAACATTTCTCATTCCAAACTAAAATTTACTTGTCCCAAATTTACATAGAATGTAAACTCCAATTTGAATTGCAAACCACCAAAAAAATGTCGACCTAACCCAAACGGGCCTTTCAACGTAAATTCGTGCGCGTGATTTAAATCTCCTTGCGTCGCATAGTTTTCGACTCTTCGTGGAACTAAGCGCATTATTCGACGAAGGATCGAGCCGTATCGTGATTTGTGAACCGTTAAGTCCACCGGTCTGGGGCAGCGCGACGATTTTCTCAGCTCTCGGGGCTTCTCCGAGATGCGTCCTCTGCATAGCTGCGTAACAGGACGCGATGTGTTTACACGTCTCGAGTTTCTCGAATCGGCACATTCCTTTGGCTTTCTAGCGGCGGCGAAACCCTTAACGAATGCCCGCTCGATCGACCTAACGTAACACTTGATGGGTCACCATGACCCACATCACTTTTATGGCCGCCATTCCGAATTCGGACGCTTTTTTCAGAAGTGCATTCCTGGAATCATGACTGTTTTGCGCCTTTTTCGCAATATTCTATTTGGGAATGACTGACGTTTTTTTTGTTTGTAAAGGGTTAGTAAAAAGTATTTTAAATAATAAAATAATATTTTACATGATTTAAAGTGGATTTATTATATTTTATATTTTTGGGTCAAGTCATGTACGAAACATTATTAAAAATTATGAAAAAATTAGGTTATAATTCGATTTTTTAAACTTTTATATTCAAGTTAGGTAGGAAAACTAAATTGTTCAAAACAAAAACTTGAAGATTTCTGAATAGTGGGATTAGGTAGAATAAAACACTAAATATTTTAGAAATAAATGTACGCAAAGAATTATTAAGAACAAAATAATCTGAATTAATCCGACCAAAAATATGGCTACCCCTATAAACTTTCCTTTCAAAGTCAGTATTTTATTCTGATTTACTTTAACCTCAAATTCCATATAAATGTTTACCTTATGCTTTCAAAATTTTAAATTTGAAAACATTGACGTTTAATTTTGCGTAAAAATAGATCAGATTCGTTGCTAATTGAGATTTCGCGAAAAATTTGGAATCCAATTTGAGTAACGGTCATTGGGCGTTTCGTAATGCCGGACAGCCGCACTTTTTTTAACTTTCATCGTCCCGTTCGAAAACGTACGATTGTCGTGTCTAATCGCAAAAGAGATTATTCAACAGCTGCGATTGACGTGTTATACTTACGTAACCAGCGCTTCGGTTTTTATTACGCAATTAACCTTGACCGCACACCCGTTCCGACGTTATGCGGCGCGTTGTTCCAAGTGTTATGCGAGTCGAAACTTTGTCACGACGAAACCGCATTTGCCGTCGGTCAGAAAAGTGACGATTAAAAGGCAGTTTCTTGGATTCTGCTAACTGAATTTTCACCCGAAAATATTATGTAAACTGTTATAGTAAATTCTAGAGTTAGATGTACTGCAGGAAAGTTTCAAAAAGCAAACGTAGACGTATTTATGGTCTTGGTAACGTTGGAGAAAAAAGGATTCCAAAAGTGAAGTAATCGAACAATTTTGAAGGGAAAAGAAATATTTAATCAACTGCAGTATCTGATGCAAAACAGAAGGTTGCAAAAGCTGAAAAAATTGTTAAAAAAGATCTAAATTGATACTTCAACATTTTCCCACCAAAAAATAAATGTAAAAATAAAAAGGCACTAAGAAAAACAGTAAAATTCATAATGTATTACTTTTCGAAAAAGAAATAGTTATCGCCAAAAGCCAAACCCCCAAAATAACAAATTAGAACTAGTAGAATTGATATAATGTGATTAGAGTATTATATCTAACCACATTATTTCACCCATCAAAATTTTCCCGCCAAAAGTAGAATTTCCAATGAATTCTCGAACGGCGGGGGAAGGTGTTCCGCGCCAATTCCCAGTCCAACTAAAAACCTGATTAGCAGACTACTTAAATAACACATCTGGCCCGCACTTCATCTCGAATCCTCTTAACAATCTACACAATTTGCCGCACGAATCATTAAAAGTTTTCGCGATGAATACCAATTTTAATGACCCGCGCTCCGCGGGGAGTAATAATGTCTCCCCTCCCACCCCACCCATCCCATCTTTATCCGCCGCGCCTTTTCTCTGTATCCGACGCCTTTTTTCTCTCTCTTACCCTCTCTCTCTTTTCATCGCGGACCTACATTAAACTGCCGCGGAGCAACAAATGGAAAGTGTAGAAAGTTTTGCGTCGGCGACGTGGGTGTGTGGAATAAAAGTGCGCGCGAAGCGCGTCGGTTTTGAAATCCGTGAATGGCGCGGATATTCAGACGGACGACTCGATAAACGCAAATAAAGAACGAAAATGTAACGCGGGACGAGCGCACCGAGGCCAAATGTAGGGCAAAGGGCTGACGAACGAGTTCATTCCCTCTCCCTCCCCCTCCGCCTCTGGCGTCGCGAGTTAATATCGATTCGACAGCGCTCGTCGCGCGGAATTCTTCTCTCGTTGCTATCTTGCGTAGGAACGTGACTTTTATCCGTCGGGAAAATGGATACAGCGAGGTCCGGGAGCCGGGGGCGAAGGAAAGTGAGGTTAGGTGTCGCGGGAAACGAGTGGGGCAAAATTTCAGAGAGCTGGAAGGGTTTGGAGCGGAGCAATCGATTTTCTCACTCGCGTAAATGAGGTGGACGAAAAATGGGGACTCGATCGGGATTGGTTCTCGAGATATGGGGTTCTGAAGTTGCGAGGTGAAGTCGTTTTGAAGAGATGGCGCTTGGTGGTAATGCCAGTAATGTAACGGAAATCATAATCTTGGTTCCGAATGATATTTCGAACAAAAATTGAGATTTAACTTCTTCATTTCTTCTTCACCCAGAAATTCCTTTTCTCACTCGAGAATTAGCTAATTTTGAAAAAGCACTTTAAAATTTCAAAGACTTTTCAAGTAGTCTACCCCCAAATTTTGTAGGTGGCCCATTTTCGCGCCACTTGGAAAAACGCGGCGCACGCCACCTGGCGCTAATTATTCGCAACGTTGTTTTCCATTCAGCTGAACCGCGCTGACTCGCTCGTTCCAGATTTACATAATTTCGTTCGCGTCCCCGTTTCGTGCTCTTCTTCCCTTTTAAGGAAGCCGCGAATTAATAGTTTACATTCCGCACTTGAAGGCGCGCGGAAGCGAATGATTTGCGGTCGAGAGCTGAGAACGAAGAAAGCACAAGTGCTGCTGCACTGGCTATTCCCCTCGCAACACGGAAGCTCGTTCAACTTGACATCGGTGCCACGTCGAATATCTTGTCTGTTTGTCTGTCCTCTCCTCCGACCCCCCCCCCCCCCCCCCCCCCCCCCCCCCAATGTTGGAGGGGGGGGGGGGGTGGGGCGCGGGGGCGGGGGGGAAATTTGGAGACC